>JAYEVD010000451.1:0-104922 GCA_036346405.1 Phyllostachys edulis
TAAGACCTGTTAACACAGGCATCAAATAGTTCAGGATCCTTGATCGTCCAGTAATTTATGGCATCAACACATAAACAAAACTAGTAGCAATTCTTCCTTTTTAAGTACCATTGTGCTGTTTAATTAAATCAGCAAATTCTAATTTCGCACAAGGGGGGAAACATGAAAGAACTCAATATTCAGAAACAAAAGCCAGGCTTGACACTACTGTTCAAATAAATTTGCAGGACAAATTAAATTTAACATGCACTGAAGCCATACACAACTTAATGTCTTGCCGTATAGGTTGGATGGTTGGAAGGCCATACTCAAGATGGTAGAGAGGAAATACGATGATCAGTGTTCAGCCATCCATGCCATATCAGAAATTCAGGAACGCAGGTCAAAATATTTAGTACTAGTACATCATACCTCACGAATGCTCCTAATGATTTCTAAATCACGAAATTGCTATTAAACAACAGAAGACATACTTCCGTCATCATTTATATGTTGGGAGATTTCTAAGGAGCCATCTGACTTAATCTGTGGCCAATTTCTACGTGAACTCATGAGTATATTATTCATGACCAAACCGAATCTATGATCCCAATGTATTAGAATACCAACTGCAGAACCACAGAATCTGAATTTACAATTTCACCAAACCAAACTCGAACACATCTCCAATATTCACTAGCAAAGAAAAAAAATCTTTGTAAAACCATATATATCCCATTAAGACAGCAATAAGACCATACTGCTGCCTACAGAACTCCATCACCCATTTCCTTAGCACAGTTAAGTAACTCCAAAATTAGAACATTCCACTCCATAAACACCGCTTGCTACATTACCGATTAACCCAACCAACACCTAATTACAATACAATAGACGCACAAAATTCACAGGACAACAAAGTAGCTGAGACAACAAAAGCAGCTCGAACCAAACCTGAGCCGGGTAGCTGATGTACTTGAGCGCCTCGATCCCCATGGTCGGGCCGATGGTGTTGGTGATGCTGACGCCCCAGTACTTCCACAGCGGCGCGCGGCCGGTGGAGCTGGTACCACTCGACCACAACTTAATCACTGCACAAACCAACCAAAGTCACGACCCTTCACACGCAATCACCACCCAAAAGCGGCGAAATCACAGTCGCATTCCGTGCAATGCAACTGCAGTGCGCGGGCGCGGGAGAGAGGATGCTCACTTATGAAGGACCAGACGAAGCAGACGACGTTCTGCGCGAAGTTGAGGAACGCGAGGTGGTCGAACCGCCGCACCTCCGGCCCGAACCGCTTCGTCGACCTGAGCCGCGGGAGAAACGAAACCTGGGGAACTGAGCCCTATTTCTCTGTGTCGCGAACACCATTGGATAGAGAGACTAGGGAGGGAAGGTGCTTACAGCGTTTCCTGGAGGACGCCCTGGGTGATGTAGGCCGACCAGATCCCGGCGACGCAGAAAGCGAGCACGGCCACGCGCGCCGCCACGCTGCCGCCGCCGCCGCCGCGGGGACGGGGGCGGCGGCTCCGCCTCCGCCTCCGCCACCGCGGCCCTTGCGCCGGAGACCATGTCGCGTTTGCTTTGCTTCGGTGAGGGACCGGTGGGATTCCGGCGATTGGGTGGTCGGTGCGGGATGGAAGCGGAAGCGCGAGTTATAGGAGCCGGGCGCAAGCGCAACCGTGGAAAAGGAAAGCGCGCGTCAGAGGGTTGACGTGGCGTGGGGTGATTGGGGAGAGGTGCCAGAAGAGACGCCCTATTGGCTGTGTGACGTGGGACTGTGGGATGGATCGGTCCGAGCGTGCGGGTTCCGTTCGGCTGACTGGTCTGGAAATAATGGGTCTGCTTTGTTGCGATGCTGTTTCGGCCTGGGTTCTAGATAGCCTCTTGCCACCGGTCTCAAGTTATTTTTCTGCAACAGATTCCGGTCCGAAGTGTAACCCATTCCTAGTTTCATTTTTTTTAGGATTACATTGAAAAACGTGCGACACACACCCCACTCACAGCACTAGTGCGTGTACGCACTAGGAATTTTGCAGAGACTAAACTCAAACCTCACTGAATTTTGCAGAAACTAAACTCGAACTTCATTGAGTAGACTCACGATTTCCCACATTTCCCACTGAACTGAACTGAACGCACGTATTAAATAAGACACGTCGTGTGTTAGATCGTACGGATCAAACGTAGGTGTGTCTGAGGGAGCAACTACCTCCCTCCCACCACAAGGCCACTGGCTGTTTCATTCCCAGTTTAATTTTTTAATTCAACGTGGCCACCGCCAGGGTGCAACCGGATCGAATGCAGTCGGATATTGGCTACCCCACCCAAATCCTATCCCACATAATTTATCGGACGCAGTCATGCAAATACAAATTCGGATTGTATCGAATACGAATCCTGAATGGATACAAAAACGGACCAAAAAGCAGTTTGACTGCAATGTCATTATTCGACTTTACATCACAATCTATCAGCCAAACAACGAGCAAACGAACATTAGCACGACTGTATGATACAATCATCGATCAAATTTGCACAGTTTTGCAACGTTCTTTGGAAGACAGACTATACAGCAAAAACATTTTACATACAAAGTTACATGAAAACTACTTGGAACTTATTCACTACAGTAGCAAAAAAAAAAGGTATCAAGTTATACAGAGCTGACACCAAGGTCCAGATGATTGACTACACCACTACAGGGGAAGAAATTGGACAATTTATTCGGTGGACCAAAATACAATTACCACATGTACTGCAGAATACAGCACATCCGTCCACGAAAGTAATTCCAGCCTCAAAGAATGGCAGCATCATAAGTAACATATGGTAAACATATAAAAGGGTAGTACAAGCTGTAACATACCCCAAATCTACAAAGCCATAAAGCTTCCAAAACCCGGGGAAAAAAGAATCCAATTGCAAAATTTGTTATCTGACACCAGACCGAGTGCTAATTAATCATCCAAGACTGTTCCTGTATCATCAGTACTAGACCACGCACAAAGCCTTGTACAAATGGAGAGGAATTGCTTTTACATAACTGTCCCAAGTCTCAAACAACAGGTGGCAACCTGCCATAATAAGAACATAGTCTTAACTCCACAAACTCAGCCATGAAAAACTGATATAATTATCTGCCCTGGCATGTGGATAGATATCCCCTTTCGTGTACAAGGAGTCAACGATTAAGGCCATAGCAAGGGAATATAGATGCACAACATTACAAACTACTGAACATAATCAAACTATACGAGTGCCAATGTTCTTTACCATTTCATTTTGCTTTGACATTTGTATATATATAAGGAATCCTATATATAATGACGCTTACCTTTACAAAAAAAAACCACCAAACTGCTGGTGCAATATGCTGTCGTAACTCGTAATACCACTATTGGTCAGGAGTTAGCACTGCAAAAAATCAAAGAAAGCAGTAAGAAACATTGTGTATTGGGTCATATAAAAAATATGAAAGCTGATATAAGACACAATCAGAAACATTGAGAAAGATTTGTTTCTTATATCAGTGCCATGTAATCATTGGGTAAAACAGAGGCTTTGAGATGAATCAAACGATTCAGATCAACAACTCGAAGTCAAACTGGAACCATGAAAAAAACAATCATGTAAATTTTAAGTTTGTTTCATTGAGTAGATTTAGTATGTAGTGTTCGTGATTGAGCATATAAGAAGCATTCTTTTCAATAAAATCACCTCCAATCAAACTTCCATTACAACCTCTAATCAATTGTTAAAAAATTCTTCCAGTGAATAAATTTAATCGGGGTTGATTATTAGGTGAGACAAATTGACCAACCCTTTTTGGATTTTCAAAATGAGTTAAGCCAATCCGACCTCCCATCTAGAAGCGACTCTAGGATAACCCTAATCATGAATTCTGTGATTGACCCGTAGTAACCGGTAACTGGTCCTCAATCACACATAAAACTGTTGACTGAGAACAGCCAGCAATATCATGGAGAATAATCAGTTTTCAACAAAACTCACTGAGTTTGTGTTCTCTTAAAAGAACACACTGAAATCATGTTCTTTCTAGCAAAAACAATGCAGATCAGATCTAGTATCATCAAGAAGTGTCCATAGTTAGAACTAACAAAGTTAAAAGAGCCTTAGACCAACTCCCAATATAAACTAGATTGCTACTTCCTAGATTCTAAACCCAGCGGATAAAACTAGTCATAGTTATAGCTGTTCTTAAAAGTGGATTATGAATATTCATATCAGGTATCTGAATACTCCAATCAAGTACCCTGTGTAATATAGGATATCCCTAACCCATACATGCCCAAATGTGTCTAGTGGTAAAGGATGAGGGATCAAGTGACTCAGGAGTCGGGATATTATAGTGTGCAGAATAGACACACTAGCACCCATTCTCCAGCTAGTTTTCTTGAATATTTTTGGTGTATTTAGGACAATAAGACTAGACTAAAAGGTTTTGGACTGTACACTTGCTCAACTACTGCTTTTAGGCTGATGAAGTTCCTTCATTATTCGTACCCCAGTGTTCCTCACCATCATTCCTGTTCACAAGGACACCACCATCTGTTGAATCATCAGCTTCAACCTCGACGGCATCCTCTTGACTTTCCTCGACTCCATCATCCTCAATGACCTGTTGAAGTTTGTTTGGTGTCATACCAGAATAGAACAAACGGAGAGAAGCAATATAAGCAACTGATAGTGGTAAAATTAATAAAAAAATCAAAAAGAAAGTTATGCAGAGGTGTCTAAAAATGCCAACTATTATTTCTATCTTTCTAGAGGGAGCAACAAAAGATGCGAACCAAAACACAAACTATCTCAAAAACTCCCAACAAGAACAATGATGATCTAATACTGTTTACTGTTTAGTATTTACTAGACATATCTACATATCTAACTTGGCCAGAAGACAATTTTGTTTTCTATTTTACAAAAACACCCATCCAACAACTAGTATGAACACAAAACAGAAGTAAATATCAACAAAAATAATCCAACTGCGCATGTGTCATATATGATTCTCTCAACATTTGGAAGAATCAACAGGTAAATCAATTTGTAAGTGTAATACCTCATGAGCAGGATCTCCATTTTCACTTGGTAGCTCTTCTTCTTGCACATTCATACTTTTGAAAGCTTCCACAAGACTCTCGTTGGACCTTTCAGCATAAGTTATGTACTCCTCAGCAGGTGGGTAGATACCCCTATTCAAATAAGATCTTGTAAGAATATAAGCAAAGAAAAGGTGCCATCTCTTGAAAACTGAATGCGTCTCAAATCATTTGTCCAAATGTTTCCGTAACCTATTACCTATGATATGATTAGGATTGAACAGTCTGTTCTTAAAACTCAAATTATATCAGCCTTTGGGACACTCTTCTATGTAGAAGATTAACGTTGAATTTATTGCAATAGAGCAAAAATCATTGTAAAAAAGATTGGCAATTTACAATACAGTTCAAAACTACAAATTTTTATTCCAAATAATGCAATCCAACATGAGATACAATCACTAAAGGAAGTGGCAGTGAATGTGATGAACATTGCTGAAGGATTTTGATTAAGGTTATAACTCTTAAAGCGTAACTCTTGCATGATTTTATGTAAATTCTCTTCTCTATATTTCCCGTCGTAGCAGACACAAATGAATATCAAGTCAAACATCAGAAAAGTAGGAGATAACACAGTGAAAGGATTGCCAGCTTATCTTTTAGTGATAGTAGAAGGTATTAGTGGATTGTGTTTATTGAGGGGATTAGGAAAAACTTGTTACAGTGATTTGTGCTATATTGCCCATAAGGATGAACAAATACCTTTTGGGAGCAAGGGTAGCTTCTACATTGAGAGTAATCTGCCAGTCTTCAAACAAGTTTGGGTACTCCGCAGGATCTGCCAGAGACTCTGCAGCTTTGGGGTTCACCTGATAAACAAGCAGGAACAAAAAATAACGAACCAACAATTGCCTATTAGCTAGAATAAGGTGGTGTGTGTAAGCGTGGGCACAAGAAACGAAGTTCTAAGACAACAGCCTTTTTTTCATATAATCACAGCTGTCAAAGACAACGCCTATGCCATTCTGAATTCAATGTTCTTAATGTTGGAACGCAATTGTCAGATTTGAAGCATAAAAACCTGAAACCAACCAGGATACCGAACAGCCCAAAACAACATAAACCAGTTTTTCGGTGTATAGGATTAGGACAAATTAAAGTTTGAATTCAAATATGATTTTCTTCTCACTTTTAAAATATAGGTTATTGATAATATTATGATACATTTATGAGTACATAAAGTGCAACACAGAATCTACTTTTCTTCATTATGTTGTGTTGTCTTTACAACGAACATACTCAAAAATCCCAAAGCAGCCAGTTGCCACCTCAAACAGGGCAGTCATTGGCCAGAAACCACTCCCACCTTTGAATTCCCCAAACACTGTCACAGGTTCCATGATGAGTACATACAAGAAAGGAAATGGTGCTGTATCACCAGCCGGAAGTCAGTGTGCGTTTTAACAGATTATGTAAACATGTTAATGCAAATTATGTAACATGCTTAAAAGAAATATAATGTTGTTAGATATATATATTGTGTAGGGTGTTATTTGCACTTGTTCCCACCTTGTACATGCTATATATTGGCCTTTGGCCCATTGGAATATACTAGAGGATATATTCAAACATGGTATCGAGCTAGGTTTTGAAACCCTACCTCTTAGCCACCACCGCCCTCCTCCTCAGCTGCCTGCCTGCCAGCCTCAGAGCCGCCGCCGCCCACGCCGCGCCTCCAGAGCCGGATCTGGTCATCTCCAGCACCGGCTCCATGCCTTCCTCCTTCGGCCACGCCGCTCAGCCGCCGCCGCCTTCACGGCCTCGGCCACGGATTCGATCATCCTCTCGCCGCCGCTGACGCCGCTGTGCTTGCCGGCCGCCACCAGGTCTTTCGCCGCCGCCGCTTGCCGCCGCTCGGTGCTCGCCTGACCGCCGGTGCTTGCCACCGCCACTCAGCCTTACGCCGAGTCACCGCTGGGTAGCTCCCTTCAGCTGCATGCGCTGCTGCCGGATTGATTCGCCGCTGCCGCCGCCGAGGAACCTAAAGTCTCCCTCCTCCGTGTAGTGTGTCTGTTTGGGCTAAGTTACCAACCAAAAAAGAAGAAGGCAAGGGGAAAAAAAAAAAAGAAAAAAAAGAAAAAAGAAGAAAGAAAGAAAGAAAAAGAAGTTGATGGCTTTACCGAGGCTCCTTCGCCATCCCGCCCCCCGGCTCGGTTTGATGGGACAAACTTCGAGAGTGGACCATTCACCGAGGATCCACCTCAACGCCCGCCTCTGGGGTCATCTCATCGCGAAAGCGACCATGTCCGCTCGCCCTACACCGCCAAGATCGCCGCCTCCTCTGGCGCGGATATAAGGCTCAGAGGTCGACAATGTCAGACTAGAGAGGCGCTAGAGCTCTACTAGTCTCGAGCTAAACGCCACGAGCGATGGCGGCGGGAGGCCGAGGCTCGTGCTACCGCCATCTGGTGGGTAGCATGCCCGTGACCATCTCCATGGATGTGGCGAGTCGCTTACGACACGGCTTATGTGGGAGCCTCGAGCTCACTATCACCGACGAGCGATGCTATGTATCTCTTAGTTGTGCATCGAGCACACGCTTGCTTGGCTTCGATGCCACCATTGATGACTTCTACCGGAAGTCGCCGGCGTGTGGCGTCGGCTTGACTCTGGGGTCGGATGTTTGCGGACCGTCTCCTCGCTGTGCGGCTCCACGCCACCAGAGACTCACCGCCTCTATGACTTCCGACGCGTCTCGGCTACCGAGTTCGAGATCTGTCAGGCCGGGCCTGACTTCGCCACCGCCCGAAGCCATGGAGGCCCTCACGGCTATGCGTACGAGGAGACTCGTCACTATGGCGTGGCTCGACATACTGTCTCTTGTCTTCGCTTCACCTGCTTTCCGGTGGTTGCACGCTTCCTTCAAGATCGACATGATCCTCCCCTCCTCCCTGTGGTTGTCGCTTCTATCGCGGGTCTCCAGCTGCACCCATGTCGGCGTCTTTACCACAGTATCGATTGTTACAAGCAGGAGGACCAAAGTCATCGGGGGGACGCCCTCGAAAGGGTCTCGAGGTTCCTCTCCTCGTGAGATGGCTCTCTCGCCAGGCTCCTCTGGTGACACCACACACGCCTCCTCTCACCGCTTGGCTTAGCCTCGATGTCGGCTCGTCCTCGAGACTCCTCGGGTTACGCTTTCTCGCTCTTGCTTCTCGTGATCTTCTCGCCTCGCCTCCTCCTCGTCGTGTATCTTGTCTCCGTGGATCTTGGACTCTGGTGCTTCTTTTCACATGACACCAGATTCTACCCACCTTACTTCTGTGCGGTCCACAGATTTTTCTTCCACTGTTCAGACTGCAGATGGTACCTCCCTTCCTGTTACCGGCCGAGGCACCCTTTTCACTTCTTCTTTTCATGTTCCTGCAGTCTCTCATGTTCCTCAGCTTACTATGCAGCTTATGCCTTTGGTCGATCACCGATCACGACCGTCGTGTTGTTCTTGAGTCGACTCTTGTTGTGTTCAGATCGCCATGACGGACTCTGCTTGAAATCGGCCCTCGGCCACGCGTGATTCGCAGCGTCTTTGGGAGCTCGATTGGTTTCATCTTCCTTCCATTGTCTCCTTTGACCAAATTCTACCACTACCACTACTCTGCTTCTTCTTGTGTCCTCCACTACATCTTTTGCTCGATGGCACCATCGTCTCTGGTCATCTCGTGGCTCGCGTCTCATCGCCTTTAGTCGGTCGTGGTGTTCTTGGGTGCTGCTTTCTAGGACCCTCTTTACATTGTATGGGTTGCAAGCTTGGCAAGCAATTGCAGCTCCTCCCTATCCCACTAGTGATTCTATTTCTACTTGTCCTTTTGATCTTGTTCACTATGATGTTTGAGTCCCATTCCTTCGCTTCGAAAGGGGTCATCGCTATTATGTGATCTTTATTGATGATTATTCTCGTTATACTTGGATCTACTTCATGTCCGAAAGCGAAATAAAGTTCTTTCTATTTATCGATGTTCGCCACCATGGTTCAGACTCGGTTTGATTCACCATTCGTGTTTTTCGGCCGACTTCCGCGAGTATCTCTCTGACGCTTTGTGTCGCTTTCTCGAAAGCGGTACTCTTCCTCGATACTCTTGTCCCGTGCTCACGCTTCGAATGGTGTCTTCGGCGTAAACATCGCCACTTGCTTGAGATCGCCGCTGCCTCATGCTTGCCTCCTCTGTTCCCTCACTGGCCGAGGTCGCTTTCATCTTCGCTTTTCTCATCAACCTACACCTTTCTATCGCTTTTCAAGGTTCTACTCTTGTTGAGGCGTCTCTTTGGTCGAGCTCCAGAGTACGATCATCTTCGTAGTTCTACTGTGGTGTCTGCTTTGTCCTTCTTCCACTCGTGGCGCACAAAAGTCGATCGGTCGCTTGAGTGTGTTTTTCTTAGCTGATCTTGAGCATAAGGGTTATCGTTGCTATGACCTGTTGTTCGTAGGATGAGGATTTCTCGGGATGTCACTTTGACGAGTCCCGCCTTACTACCCTCATTCCCCACTGTCGGCCGGATTCTCTTCTTTGAGTCGATCTCCTTTCTGATTTTTCCTGACTCTCAGCTTTCCACCATTGTTTCGCCTCATTCTCCATCTACTCCTCCTCCGGCTCCATCTGTTCCGCCTTCACCGGATTTTCCTTCCCGCTCTTTTGTTGAGGCTCCATCTTTACCCTTGCACTACTCTCGCCGTCCTCGGCCTCCTACTTCCTCTCTTGAGCCTCCGTCTCTTGGGCCTGCTCCCGATCCTCCTCTCCATCATTCTCGGGTCCAGCTCCGTCTTCTCCTCCCAGATATGCTCTTCGTGATCATCACACCATCAGCCGCTCACAAGACTACGTCTTCTGCGATCATTGCTTTTTCTCGAGCCTCACGACCCATCAGGAGTGAGGCCACTTCGCCGAGTGGCAACTCGCGATGTCCGAGAAGATTGTCGCTTTGGAGCAAGACTAGCACTTGGGATCTTGTGCCCTTGCCTCGCGTGTTACTCCTATCACGTAAATGGGTGTACAAGATCAAGACCCGCCGGATGGTTCCTTTGAGCGCCACAAGGCTCGTCTTGTAGCGTGGTTTTCTGCAGAGCATGGTCGCGACTACGATGAGACTTTTGCCCTCGCCGCTCACATGACCATCGCTCGTATTTCCTTGCTGTGGCCTCTGTTTCGCCAAAGGCCCATCTCTCGATTGGATGTTAAGAATGCCTTTCTCAATGGCGAAGTTGCGTGAGGAGGTCTACTTGCGTACCGGGTATTCTCGTCCTCGATGGTATGGTTTGTCGCCTTCCGTTCTCTCTATGGGCTCAAACAAGCCCGGCGTGCTTGGTTTGACTGCATACTCCTCTGTTGTCACCGCTGCCGGCTTCCGCCGATGATCACGACCGCTTCTCTTTGTTCACACCTCTCCACCGGGTTGGACGCTCCTCCTTCTATATGTGGATGACATGATCATTACTGGAGATGACTCTCAGTACATTGTCTTTGTGAAAGAGCGTCTCAGTAAGCAATTCTTGATGTCGATTTGGGTCTCTTCACTTCCTTGGGATTGAGATCACTTCTACGCTTGAGGGCTACTATCTCTCCCAAGAGAAGTACATTCAGGATATCCTTACTCGTGCTTGTCTCACTGATCAGCACGTAGTGGATACTCCTATGGAGTTAGGTGTTCACCTTCTACCATCGATGGCGAGCCTCTTGAGGATCCCACTCGCTATCGCCATATTGCCCGGAGCCTCGTCTACCTTGGAATTACTCGACCGACATTTCTCACCCATTCACATCCCGAGTCGGTTTGTCTCGCTCCCACTCAACTCTACTACAATCACCTTCTTCGTTCTTCGATATCTTCGTGGAACCCTCACTGACGCCTTTTCTTTCCTCGCTCCGAGCTTTCTGACAGACGACTGATGCGACTGGCTAACGATCATTCCGATCGCTGGTCTCTTTCTGCCTATTGTGTTTTCCTTGGTTCCTCCTTGATTGCCTGGAAGACTAAGAAGCGACTACAATTTCTCATTCGAATACCGAGGTCGAGTTGAGAGCCATGGCACTTTGATGTACCGAGATCACCTGGCTTTGGCTCCTTGCGGATTTTGGCGTTTCTGTTTCTGCACCGACTCCGCTTTTATCAGATAGTACTGGTGCGATCAGGATTGCTCGCGATCCCGTGAAGCATGAGCTTACCAACCACATTGGAGTGGATGCTTCAGACATGCGATCGCAGTGCAAAACCAAGTTATTGCTCTTCAAGATGTGCTTTTGGAGCTTCAGTTAGCGATTTCTTCACCAAGACACGCACTCGAGCTCAACATAACTTCTACCTCTCCAAACTCGGTGTTGTTGATCCACCATGAGTTTGAGGGTGTTAGATATATATATTGTGTAGGGTGTTATTTGCATTTGTTCTCACCTTGTACGTATATATATTGGCCTTTGGCCCATTGGAACATACTAGAGGATATATTCAAACAAATGCAACAGTATTAAGTATTTACTATTCTGGGGAATGTAGAGCGGAACTGGAGGGAGAAATACAAGCAAAGAAACTTTCTATAGGAAGTTACCTTTTGAAGATCCTTTTTCCATATTGATATAATCTCAGAGACTTTGCATGGAAGATATGATCGTGCCATCAATGCTGCTTCCGGAATACGGTTGCTGTATAAAGAATGACCAGACAGTCAACATAAATTTATAAAGGCTTGTCTAAAACAAGAAAATATTAAATAGGGCTTGTCTAAAACAAGAAAATATTAAATAGGGCAATATGATGTTGCAGAAGTCTATACCTATCAACCAACAATTGAAGGCATTCTTCCAATTTGCCAAGCATAAATAAACAAAGAAAAGCAACATTGTTCTTTCCTTGCTCTTTAGCCATGGATGCCAGCTTTGTTATCCTTCAGCATCTCCAAGAGATGAATATAGAAGCAATAATCCGCTAAGGTCGGCAGCTTGAAGGAGACATTCCTCTGCCATCTCGAGCTGCAATTGTTGTTGTGTATAACACATCAGACAGAGTTCTTTAAATTTAAATGTCTCCATTTCAGAGAAAGGCAGAAACATAAAATGATAAGGATATTAGTTTATATGCAAGATGGTATTTACAGGGAAAAAAGGATAGAGACAAGCAGCATGTAATGGCATTTCTGATTCAAAAGCCAATATTGATATATCAGATTCTTGTACTTGCAATAAGTTCAGCACCATTTAGCTATCCAAATTGCATCCCAGTATTTCAATTTCAAATGCTTGTAGAAATGAAAAATATTTTTTAAAGCTACAAGCTAAGCCTCATGATTAATTTGTGCTTTACTACTATTCATTTTCTTCGTCACCAATAACAAGTAGAACTCAATTATCACACAGAAGATTCTAATCATTAAAAAAATACATATTTACAGTATAGACAGGTAAAATTACACACACCACAGTACCACACACATACCTTTCCTGTTGACATAGCTAAACCCCCCAATTGCTTCCACTTTGACTCACTTTGTGCCTCAACAGCAATTTCCTGCAAAGCATCCATTTGTTGAGTGTTCATTTCAATGGAAGGTGAACTTTCTTGGACAATGTGTCCTCAATGGTATACAGATAAACAATAAAATTGAAGTATGCCTTTGCAACTTCCAGGTTACCAAGCTGCACAGCCAGGTCAAATCTGTAATTAGGATCAGTCGCTATTTCAAGGGCTTCCTCTAGCATGCCTCGTGATTCAAGGAAATGTGCCACACTGCAAACCAAAAGTCAAGTCATTTGAAAACTGGGGCGCGTTAATTTACAAGTAACATTCACTAAAATTAATTGCCAAACATGGGGCACCTGTTGTGTCGTTCCTTTGGTATGGAAGGTAGAACAGCATTTGCACGTTCCAAATCACCACGCATGACAAGTGTTTTGTACTCAATCAAACTGAGTAGTAAAGTATAACCCACCACACTGGAATAATCGAAGTTGTTAGTCACAGAAGTTCATCATGAGAAAGCATCATGAAGGAATATTAAGAGAAAAAAATATGCCACTTACTTGAACTCCTTATCAATAAGATAGACGCGACTTTGGTTAGCAAGATAGCCTAATAAATACATTGGACGATCCAAGTGAAACATGGTAGTGACCTGTAACACATGGGACATGGAATGGTAAATAGATAGCACCTAACAACAAATGTTCTAATAAAACAAACACATAAGGTTATGTTGATTATGGTGAAAAGTGAAAACTAAGAGCTCACCTCTCCTCCCACACAGTAATTTAGCCGCCATGAAGAATTATTGTATATAAAACAGTCTCCAACCCATAACCCAGTACGGACACGTTCATTTATCTCATGAAGCAATTCAAAGGCATCTTCCAAACCTTCCTCGCCAACCGAACCCCCTCCATCTAGATGAGAAGAAACTACATCCCTCTAGAATGTATCAAGTTACAGATGTGTTAGTAAATTACACACAAGGATAAAATTGACAAAGGCCCAGATGTAACAATACAAGATGCACTAGGGCAACAGAAAAAAACAGTGATGTTCGTACTGCATGATATAACTCACATTGTACTGCAAAACGAGAATGATGTATCACTTGCGATCGTTACCAAATCACCACTGTCAGACCAATATAAATTCTGCAACAGGCAAAAGCAATTATTTATAGTCGCATAAGATATGAAAAGGAATAAAAACACATCATAAATATCCATTCCTGAAGCAAAGAAATAACTCACTTTAACGTTCACATCAATCCGGCGTATTAACCTGCATTCTGCCCAGTCGTAGAAACAAATGAAGCCATTCGTGCACATAGCAAGCAATACTCCACCGTATATACATTCTGCAGAGAATGTTGGTCTTATACTTTTCCTCTCCTGAAATTATCAGTTGCTCTCGTCAGATTATGTTCCAGAAACCATAACAAAGCATATTTACGTATATGAAATAATAGGAACTATATGGTGTTCCAAGTTTTCATTCAGCTTCTGCAGCAGTGATTCGAAAATATTTGTTCACCTCTTCCTTTTGCATAAAAACAAACGACTAACCTCTTATTCCATGTTAATCGCACAGTTTCCTAGTTTGAACTTTGAACATTGGACTCATTTAACCAGTAAATTGCTGTTCTTGAAAACAGACAGAGCAATGCAATCTATGGTATCATAATAGCAACTAGCAACTATGAAACAGGTTCAGCAATGTTAAATTTCGAGGGACCAGAATACTAAGAACAGGAGGGCACTCGTTTATAATATCTGATCAAACAGTTTATACAGGGGTAGAGGGGCCCAAGCAATATTGTTTTTCTTCTTTAAGTGTGGTTAGTCATTTTAATAGTGCTTCAGCAAATCACAGAGTGATTACTTTATGTAAAGAAAATTGGCTAACAACCAAGGGACGAGAAAATAACCACATATAAGACATGTTACATTATAAACAAACCTGAAAATTTTTACTGTAAATCTTTATTTTTGATGTGCTTTCCTGACAGCATATTCTCCTCAGTTGACCACACAAATTCAAGTCCAGACCCAAAGGATCTATTTCTCCATGCTAGCGCTGTGTATATTATGTACTCTCCATCTCCACATACAACAACGAATCTCCCATTTGGATTGTGCCGTAAACTCTAAGAGAATGGAAAGATTAGTTGCCAATAAGTATACATTGCTAATAAGAATTAGAGCCAAATATATGTATCAGTGCAAACCCATGCTTTCTTGCTGCAACACAAAAAAGGTCTACATATTCAAAGGAACAACATTCAATGTTGGTCAGAACTCAGAAGCATCAGTTACCAGTTCTAATATTTTTATGACACTTTTTAGCCCATCAAGCTAAATTTCAAAGTTATCTATAAACTAACTTTCATTCTTAATTGAATCCTCACTGATTGAGATAGTTCATATACATTCCGTATTGATTTTAGAACATTGATAATAACACTGCGATAACTAAAAGGAACAAAATCTATTATACAAAGATAAGCAGGGTATAAACAGAAAAGATACTAAAATGTTCAATGGCATATACTTTTTTCACTTCATTAGAGTTTTTACACACACAATGCAATGCAACACCATGCAGAATCATAGGAAGCTCCTTTGTATGTACTGTACCCAAGGGGAAAAACGGCCGGTAACCAGCAGTAATTGGAAATCCCGGTGGGAACTTTTTTATGCTAGATTACTGTTGTATGAGCTAAATATGCTTGATGTATTGTACTCCCAAGTCCCAACATTTTTATGTACAACATAAGGCTCCTTACAAATTTATAACTAGACATCAAGCTCCTTATGTATCAGGAATGTTACTTCATTAAACACTTTCTAATTAATATTTGCATTATTCCAATTGCTAATTACCCATAACCGGTTTTCTCTGTTTTTTCCAATTTCGATTCCAGGTTTTCCGTAACCGGTTTTAAAACACCCCATTCAAATTTCAGTTTTTGAATTTCAACCGTTTTTTCCAAGATACGGCCTCCGAGTGGTTTTCCCACCGGTCGGGATTTGTATCCTTGACTGTACCATTTTGCCAAAAACAAATACTGTTTAAATGAGACATTTGCTCAATATCAGATGGAAACCTACTTGTGGGTAAAGATCGCAACTTCCTAACTCCTTCACAGCCAATGGCAGTCGTTCCCCATCTGTGATCTGACAAATGGAACATAAAAGTACACGCATCAGTACATGAAAACTACTAACAGTTCTCAACAGCATAGCATATTTTGCAACCAACCTCACTATCTGCACCAACTGTCTTGATGTTAACAGTTTGAATTTCGTTATGCTTCGCCCATATAATTTTGCCACTACTGTCCATGCTAGCAACAGGTTCTTCACGGCCAATCTTTATCATTATTGTTCCTTCGTCGTATCCAATCACAACCCTGCAGAAATTGATAATTCCTGGATTTGGAGAAAACAAGAAGAACGAGGGGGGCGCTTTCATTACCTTCTTGAGCCCTTCATATAACCTAATGCCCAAACTCGTTCAAGGCCATAGTTAAGTGTGTTCTCAAGCCTGCAAAGAGCACCAATCTCAATGCTAGTTTCTACAAATAAAAAGTTAAATCCACAACAAAAGGAACATTAAAAAGCATAAGAATGAGGTTAACTCCAAGGTTTGCCACAAATTGCATGTCATGTTATTCACAGGGCAGATCTACAAACATGAGGACAAGAAGAAAAGGGAATGTGTCCCCACTAGGGATCAAAATCCCAGCGGTTACCGCCAAGAATCGCCGGTTACCGGAAAACCAGTGGGACCTCGATGAACACAGAGAAAATTTTCAAATTCAAATTTGAATTTAAGACGCTTAATGCAGTTCCTAGGTTGGTTTAGGCATTTTTGTGCTAGATTACGATTGTATGAGCTAAATATGTTTGAATAATTGTATGAGCAAGTCCCGAGCGGTTTTGGACTTGGAAAGCACATTGGATGCTCTCCGGTTGTGGCTTGGATGTCCAGTTGCGTGGGAAGGAGAGGAGGGAGGAAAAGTAGGTAATGAAAATTCTTGCATTGCATGCCTAAAGAGTGAAGCTAGCAAGGTTTTTTCTTTTTTCCAATTGCTACTTCATTAAACACTTAGAGGATTGTTACTTCATTAAACACTTTCTAATTACTATTTTTATTATTCCAATTGCTAATTACCCATAACCGGTTTTCTCTCTTTCTCTGGTTTTTTACGGTTTTTCCGGCTTTTGGCAGTAACTAATCTGTAACCGGTTTTCAAAATCCTTAATTCAAAATTCAGTTTTCGAACTTCATTCGGTTTTTCTGGTTTTCCTAATGAATCGCCGATTCAGATTATCGGCCACCGACCGGTTTTTCTACCGGTTTCGTGTTTTTGATCCTTGGTCCCCAATCCCCATCGACAATTGAAAATTGTAGGCCCATTAAATTTTATAGAAAAGATCATCTAATTAGTTAAACAGTTACCCTCTGATTTAAAAAGAATACAGCTATCTATATAAAAAAAATGACATCATTTTTGCTGTGTAAGAGTTGCAAACAAATTGGCCAGATTGTGATTAATCCAATCCAACCTTGTCTAAGTTATAAACAGGAGCTCGTCTGATCTCAGATAGCATGGCAAAATCGTAACTGGAGCTCAAAGATCACATGCTATCACAATAAAACAAAGATAATTATACACTGAAACAATGACAATAACACCCTTAAAAATAGATAGGAAAAATACAAAACATGTCAAGTAAACTTGCAACTACAGATCAACTAGTGCCATATGTGAGTGCCAATCCTGCTCTGTTTTTTTTTCTAACATTCCATTGCAGCGCCTGAGCTCAATCTGACTAGCAAAAAGATGTTTGTAATTTGGATGAGATTCATAACTGCAAAAACATGGTTGAACAGGGACAGGGTGACTTTTTCTTCAAATTTTGAATTTAAGTAACTCATGTAACATGTCAGGAGGATGAACCGGAGGCGCGGATGAACAGTGTGCGTGATGAACAGTAACGCGCGGTGAACAGTAGCACGGGCAGGGTTTTGGCGCGGGAGATTGGGGAATAACCCAATCCTTTGCTGATTTTCTATTAACCTCTTATCTCCTATATATAGGAGTACAATCTGATTGCAAATAGGACTCTTATTCTTCCTTAACTGTGACTCTTTCCTAAAGGATATCTTTCCTAATTTAAAGGGACACAAACCGACTTGGAAAGTATTATCTTTCCTAATGCAATAATGACCGACTTGGAAGGTATTATCCTTCCTAATGCAAACTTCCTAATGAGACTTTCCTATAGTAAACTTGCCTAATTGCAACTTCCTAATTTGAGGATTCCTAAATCGCAAGACATGACATCTCTCTCTCCGTTGACGAACAACTCGTCCTCGGTAAAAGAGAGATAAGACGCTCAAATGCGATAACATCTTCCCATGACGATCGCGAACGTGAAGTCCTTCCCATTGAACCGAGATTTGCCGCTTAGCTCGAGACAAGCGAGCACGGATCATTGTGGCCGGCGTGGGAATAACTTGGCCATGACGAAGGGGCGGCAATGGCGGTGGATCTTGAGGAGGGAGGTCGTCATACTTCTTCAAGAGATTCACGTGAAAAACATCTTGTAAACATGCCGAGTTGGGCAAGTCCAAACGGTACGCGACCTCATTAATCATGGAGATGACACGATAGGGCCAAGAGCCGTCCTTCTTCTTGACCAAAAGCATAGGCGCGGGAAAGGCAGAGCTGTTGCGTTGGATAATGCCCTGTGCCAACCTGGCAGTGCATTGACACTCCAGCTTGTCCTTTTGCAGTGGGTATCTATCGGGCTGAACCACCACCGCTACCGGTGCCCGGCATGAGGTGGATGCGGTGGTCGTGATCATGCGGCGATGGGAGCTCACGTGGGTCGTCGAAGACCGGCGAATTCCACGGGAGCTCCTCCATGAGCTCCGCATGCCGCCGCCACGTGAAGGTGTGGCGCTGGTTGGGCCGATCACGACATCCGAGCCCTCATTGGGCGGTGCCGATGGCAAGAACTCCCCTGGCCCCTATCCATGCGGCGGTTTCTCCATCTTTGTCGCCTCCTCATCGTGAGGTGTCCTCCATGCGCGCCAAGGATACTTCATTACGTGCTATGATACTCGCAAGAGTTTTTGCCGTATCCTTGGCGAACTGGCGCATAAACTGTTGGAATTCCTCGTCACCACCGTTGCTCGACATGGTGGAAGGAGCAACGGTTGGCTCTGATACCAAGATGTCAGGAGGATGAACGGGAGGCGTGGATGAACAGTGTGCGTGATGAACAGTACCGCGTGATGAACAGTAGCGCACGGTGAACAGTAGCGCGCGGTGAACAGTAGCATGGGCAGGGTTTTGGCGCAAGGGAGATTGGGGAATAACCCAATCCTTTGCTGATTTTCTATTAACCTCTTATCTCCTATATATAGGAGTACAATCTGATTGCAAATAGGACTCTTATTCTTCCTTAACCATGACTCTTTCCTAAAGGATATCTTTCCTAATTTAAAGGGACACAAACTGACTTGGAAAGTATTATCTTTCCTAATGCAATAATGACTGACTTGGAAGGTATTATCCTTCCTAATGCAAACTTCCCTAATGAGATTTTCCTATAGTAAACTTGCCTAATTGCAACTTCCTAATTTGAGGATTCCTAAACTGCCGCACATGACAAACATGCTGCTGGGCATTTATTGTAATAAGAGCGCTGTGCTCAGCTGGATAAGATTCTGTTTAGAAGTATTGGCTTCAACATCTGGATAGGATTATGCATGCAGGATCCAGGAGCACATTGTGTATGAAGTAAGCAATTAGACAAGAGTATTACAAGGCCACAAGCTAGAATACAACCAACGGTAAAGGTACCTGTAGGTAGTGGAGTGCCACAGACGAACAGTCCCGTCCTCTGAACCTGTAATTATTATTGGGAGCTCGGGATGGAAACATACAGCAGAGACATTATGTGCATGCCCTTCAAGTGTTTGAACACAGCTCTTTGTTTGATAATCCCAAACCTGATTCAAAATAATACATTATAACAATGTTTTAAAAGTTCAGGCGTGTATCACTTAATGAAGATACCACACCTTGGCAGTTTGATCGTCAGAGCCTGTAATTAGATATGGCCGATCACCACCTGTGAAGTAATCAACACAGTTCACACCTTTTGAATGGCCATCCAATGTGAAGTTCGGATCAGGAGAACCAAGACTCCAGACCTAAAAAATTCAAGTACAGAAGGCTACTGTTCAGGCTCAGGAAACAGGAACCATGTGAAAAAAATCCACAATTTTGCATCAAAATAAAACAGGAAAGGCATACCTTTACTGTACGATCAAGGGAAGCACTGGCAAAAGTATTGGTGTCCTTTGGGTTAAATGTGACTTGCATGACATAGTGAGAGTGCCCTCAAAGATTTGAGTACATATCCAGCCCTTATCCCAGTCCCAAAGCTTTATCAACATGTCATCAGACGATGACAACACATAGGGCAGGGTTGGGTGAACAGCCACACACCTGATGTAATCAGTGTGAGCGCCAAAAACCTTGACCTTATCCATTGTATTATAGTTGTACACACGGATGAACATGTCATCCGCACCAGCCACAACCCATTGCTTCCGCGCAATAAATTTAGCCGAACGAACTGCAACTAACATGGTTACATTAGCATAATGGTATACGCAGGAAAATGTAAACAGTGAGGTGAGAAAACATGCCTGGTAACTCGGTGACTTCAAATGATTTGACCATTGTCTGGCAATAAATTAGCATAATTTAATTAGTTCAAATTTAACAATGTCTCTAAAAAGCCATATATATCCAACTTGACAGTTGCACGAAAAGTAGAATGTCCAATTCAGTTTTGGATCTCCCTTTTCCATCGGTTTATTGTGACATTGCGTAAGGAAAATAGAAGCTATGTGCAGGGTTGTTTGGTTGCCTAGATGAGCCCATCCCTGCATCAGTGGATGGCATCACCAATCACATGCAGTGACCTACAGGCTACGGCTACTATTTTACTTCACAATCCTTGCCTCTGAAAATGCACCACATCTCTGTCAGCCACCAGTCGAGGTCAGCTGATCACTGTCAGAGGCCACCAGGTGTTGGCCAGTACTTGGTGGACTTTGCTGGACTTGGCTAGTCACTCATGAACCTCCTGAGAGGCTGAGACTTCTATAAACCCCATTGGAGGTCGCAAGTTGTATCCTATATTCCTATGATAACGCTATCTAAAGTTCATACATTTGCCCATGACTCCATCCATGATGGGATCATTTTAACAATGACCTTGGATGCATGTAATGATCATCTCAAACCTCAAGGTGAACATTACTTCTGTCTTTCGGCATATGCAAGTAAAATCTTCCACTATCAAAATATATGAAAGGCTGATAAGTTTTTACAAATATATCAATGCTGCTAAATAGCTCAAACATATTGCTTCTTAACTATGCATTGCACAAATCTTAATCTTATCTTTCAGTACAAAAGTTGGCAATAGCAAATATTCATTCATGGAAACCAGCCCATACATTTTTTTTTCTAGAAACACATGGCTCACACCCAAGGATCAAGAAACCAGATCGGGCAAAATCCCGCCGGAGGTCGTTATCCTGTTATCGCCGTAACCGAAATCCGGAAAAACTCGGTCGAAATTAAATGAATAAATTTGAATTTGGGATCTAACCGCCGGGATTTTGAATTTGAATCTAAATTTGAAATTTTTCGGCCCGGATTTTGGATCCCGGTAACCGGCGGGATTTTGATCCCTGTCACACCCCAGTCCCATTTTTATTCACCAGCAAATAAATTGTATTGCAAACAACTAGTTGGTCGTGATCAACTTCATATAACAAGCCAAATAACACAAACAACTAAATATCAATGATAAGAATTATAAGCCACCAACCTGCGTCTGGTAGTTCCAGATGCAGACGCTCCCGGAATAAAGACTTGACATGATCCTGCATTAAACGATAACGCATTTGTCACAAATTACAACGATCCAAACGTTCAAATGCACAATGTTTCCGCGCAGTGCAGGCATTTGGCTAGCACAACAAACACCAGAAGACACACCATGGCTCAGTGGGGTGCAGATCCACGGACTTGACCTCTCCGACCTCTGCGCGAGCTTCCTCTGATCCAACCAAACAGCAACCACCATCAACGAAAGAACCAAGTTATTACATCACAAACATGCAAATTAACACGATCTAACCGAGCAGTCCCGAAATTACCTTGATCTCTAAACGGAGCGGCTGCCGCATCATCCCCGCCACCAACCAACCCATAAAAAACACAAAACAAAACGAACGGATCAGTATTCATACAAACACATCACACGTCAAAACCGCAGATCCACGCAGAAACCGATCAGCTCGGCTGCGGATCTCGGTGCGGCGAGCCGTCGCGGGATCCCGCTGGGCCGAACGGGACAGCCTCGCAGCCGGATCTAGCATTTCCGCGGAAGCGGCGGGACCGAGCTGAGAAGGTGGGCGGGTGGCGGCTGGCGAGGGGGACATACCATTGCGACGTCGGAGGCGGCGGCGAGGGTGGCGACCACGCCACGGAGGTGGGAGCAGGAGGTGGGAGCGGGAGGTGTGGCCGCGCGGAGACCAGCTCGCCGGAGGGGAGGGGAGGAGACAGTACTAGTGCGGAGGGTAACGACTAACGAACTAGCGGGTAAACGGGTCTCGGGAAGAGGGCGGGGTTCTGACGAGGATTTTCAGAGGCGAATTTTTGGGATTTTTTTCGTTGATTTTATTGTTGTTTTTGCCATGGTGGTTTGACTTTCGATGACCTGGTTGCAAATGGGAAAAAATACCTTCATATAAAGTATCAACGTGATATTACATGGTTGGTTGATTTTTAGCTCTAGTATATGCGGTTTGTTAACTACGAAAATTTTGTACCTTTGATGCATGAGTTAGACATGGACTGAAATATACAAAAGTTATTCAAATTCATTTTGCTACTTTTGAATGATTCGGCCGAGAGTCAAATTTGATCCATTCCCTAGCTAGGAATAACAATAGAAAAGTCTCGTTTTCCCATTGTTCATCGTCTCCTCTAAAGTATTATTTTGTATGGCTTGCCCATGGTGAAAATACAACTCATAGCTATTATATAGTCAGCTAGTATTATCATCCGTGCTTTGTTGCAAGTTTTTTTTGCCGATGGTTACTTTTACTATTAATACTAATGAAAGTATTCATAGACTACTATAATTTCCAAAGGGTGACATAAAAGGATGTCTTTTATATATAAAAAAATGCATACAGTTTTATAAACTTCCACCCTTTCAACTAAAAATTGTCTAATCAAAGCATCTCTTAAGTATTTAAGATCTAAGAGTTAATTTTTTTAATTGAGTCTGATCTAAGGCTACATTTTTTAAAGGTGATGTGGCACAATTAGGAAGCTGCTTTTATAGGCATTGTTAGATGTAAGGAGGATGTAGGTCATGACAGCAATAAGATTAGACCTCAATATTAGTGTAGCTCCTATGTGGATAATGGTGTTATAATGGACCTATGCACAAAGTGCCTCATATCCAGAGTGGCTAAGCAACTTGTAACAAAACCCCACCGGCGATGCGACTTTTCTATGGCTCTTTACCAATTGCGATGCGATGGATCTTGACCTCCCTCCGATGGTATCCTTATTCTTGTTGCATGATGGTAGAGTGCTTGTTCCAGGTGGCATCACATCTTCCTTATGGTGTGGTGATAATCGGCTAGTGTTATCTCCAGGTATGTCTCCAATTAATAGAGTACTCGCTTTTTGCATAATTATTATCGATATTACTACTAGATTTTACTCTTCTTGGTGCACATGGGTACATACCTTGAATTGAAATATGAAATAGATAAGTGGCGAATGGAGGGGGGACCAAGGAGTGGCTCCCTCCATCCTGCCAAAACTCTTTTTACCACCCGTGGTTTTCTATACGAAATGGTTGTTGCATGTATATGGCTCCCTCCAAGTACAAGCATGTAAACATTGAGTCTATATATTTATTTACATTATATTCACTACATATCTCTTTCTGCAGCAGAGAGATTGACATTTGTAAATCCCATCACATGTAAGAGTTGAAGTTGGACCACTTCTATAGGCCTATCTCTTCCTATTCCATCTGCTTTGGTACTAGTAATATCACAACAGGTTATATGTAGATACAAACATAATTATTTTTTGATCTCCTAGGTTGCAATCACATATTATTTTTTTACTATTGCTTTACAGATTCAGTCTTTTTTTTTTGTTTGACGATTCTAGTTGTTCTAACTTAATTATGCCAAATAAGACTTTACCCGAACTATTTCTTTCTATCATATTATTTCTTCGATCGAGTTCGTAGGTAATATCGATCCGCATTATTAAGTATTGGACAAATAATTTATTATATTAAAAATATTGAACAAGGAGCTGTTAAGATGTTTAAAGATATAATTGTATATCTCGATTCTTAGAGATAGAGTTAGAGTTAGTTTGTATTCTAACCTTCCTCGTAATCTATCTCTCAGAATCGTATTCGATATCCCCAAAACCAAGCTCAGAGCCGATACGACAACGTGTTCAATTCTCTGAATATAAATACAGCACAACAGGAGAGACCAATCAAGGGTTCTCTCTCAATCAATCCACTTATCTTCCTTTTAACTTGGTATCAGAGTCATGACAACCTCTGCAGGAACCTCTCTCGCGCTCGGAACAACTGCTGCCGGCGCTATGTCCACCGCCGTCGGGATCCTGTAGCAACCTTCCACTCCACCCTTCACGCAACTCATCACGATCAAGCTCAAGCGAGAGAACTACCTTCTATGGAAGGCACAGACACTGCCTTGTCTCATGAGCTACAACCTCATGGGGTATGTTGATGGATCAAAGGCACCGCCATGCGGTTGTCACCATTGCCGCCACCATCGAAGGAGCCGAGACGCAAGTCCTCCCAACCCCGCCTTCGCACTGGCATCGCAAGATCAGTCGTTGTGAGCGGCTTCTTTGTCATCGCCTTGAGGAGATCCTTGGACACGCTATGTTCCATCGCGATCATGCATGAAATTGAGTGAACTCGAACGCATGTTCGCATCTCGCTCACGCGCCAAGACTATCCAAGTGCGCGTGCAGCTCGCCAACTTCAAGCGCAACGACATGCCGGTTAGTGATTACTTCCACAAGATCAAGAACCTGGCTGATACCCTCTCAGCCACAGGGAATCCACTCAGTGAGGAGGATGTTGTCTCCTATGTCCTCGCCGGTCTAGGGTCACGCTATGAAGCACTTGTGGCGTCCATGACAGTCCGTCAAGATTCAATCTCACTCGGAGATCTCTATGGATATCTCGTGAGTCATGAGGCGTTGCTTGAGCAAAATGCCTCGACGAACATACAACAGCAATTCTCGTCATCCGTAAACCGGGCATCACGTGGTGGCGGCAACTACCAAGGTGGTGGTGGCGCGGCGCGGCGCAAGAATGCGGGCGTGGAGGAAGTCCACGACAACAACAGGGCATAACGACGGCAATGGCCAAAGAATAAGATCGCACCAACAACAACAATTCAGATAGGACGCCCACCACTTCCCACATGCCGACTGCTGAAGCGAGGGCATGACGCCTCAATCTTTGGAATCGCTACTCTGACGACTACCTGCCGGAAGCCAACAACACGCAAACATATCAAGTTGACACAAATTGGTACATGGACTCAGGGGCGACGGATCATATCACATCTGACCTCAACAGGCTGTCAACCAAAGATCACTACAACGGCACAGAACAAGTCCATGTTGCCAATGGAGCAGGTTTGCCTATCTCATGCATTGGTCATTCATCTATTCCTGGTTCATCTAGCTCTTTGAAACTCAGAAACGTTTTGCATGTTCCCAATATTCGCAAGCATCTCGTTTCTGTTCGTAAATTAGCCATTGATAACAATGCCTTTATTGAGTTCCATCCCAATTCTTTCTTTGTCAAGGATCAAATCACGGAGAAAATTCTACACCAAGGACCGTGTAAGGGAGGCCTTTACCCCCTTGCAAGCTCGGCGTCCACATCTCTACCGAGAAGTGTTCTTTCAGCCACCAGAGTCGACCAAGATCTATGGCATCGTAGACTCGGCCATCCATCGCCATTAGTTGTGTCATCTATCTTAGCATCTCTCAAACTTTTTCCTTTGAATAAAGAAACACATGTGTGTGATGCGTGTCAGCAAGCAAAAGCTTGTAGGCTTCCATATAAACAATCTTCTAAAGTGTCTACAGTTCCTTTAGAATTAGTTCACTCAGATGTTTGGGGCCCTACCATATCATCTGTAAACGGTCATAAATATTATGTTCTGTTTATTGATGATTTTAGTCGCTTTACTTGGCTTTACCTTCTTAAACACAAGTCAGATGTGGAACATGCCTTTCTTCAGTTTCAACAGCTTGCAGAAAACTTGCTGAATGCCAAAATCAAGTCTGTGCAAATAGATGGTGGTGGAGAATATATCAAGCTCCGTCCTCATTTTGATTCTCTTGGTGTTTTACATAGGATTTCATGTCCTCACACTAGCTTGACAAAATAGTGTTGCCGAAAGGAAACACCGCCATCTAGTAGAGACAGGCTCGCTCTCTGGCTCAATCGTCATTCCCCTTCGGTTTTGGGACGAGGCCTTTTTATCCGCATGTTATCTCATCAATAGAATGCCAAGTAAAGTGATCCATGACCAAACTCCCATTGTCCGACTCCTCAAGAAACCGTAGACTACTCCTTGCTCAAAATCTTTGGTCATGCGTGTTGGCCTAATTTGCCCATATAATGATCGGAAAATTGAGTTCGGTCTAACCGATGTGTTTTTCTTGGCTACAGTGGCAAGCACAAGGGGTATAAATGTTTAAACATGTCCACCGGGCGCATATATATCTCACGAGACGTAGTCTTCGATGAAAAATTATTCCCCTTCGCCACTATATCACAAAGCTCTGCTGTTGAGCCTCACCCTGTGTCAAATGTTCCTATAATAATCTCCTCACCTCTGCCACCTGCACCTTCCTTGTTCGAACCAGGACTTGATAGTGATCATGCATTGGGCAACAATCCTGTTGTGTTACCAACTGACAATGCTACTGCAGATCTTCCTGACTTTGCAGATCATGCGGGTGATGTTCGTCAGGATGCAGTCCAACCGGATTTGCCTGGGGTTCAACCGGACTTGCCTGCTGCTCAGTCACCGGGTGATCAGTCTTCAGCTGAGCCCGATGCATCATCATCGCCTGCACCAGCTCATCGGGTACGCACAAGGCTGAGTCACGGCATCAGAAAAACCAAGGTATTTACTAATGGTACAGTGCGGTACCCACTGAACAAACGTGCGTTGTTGGCAACTGCTAGCTCCTGTCCTGCAGAACCCGTATCGCATGAGGAGGCTGCCAAGTTTCCTGAGTGGCGAGCTGCAATGGACACTGAATATGAGGCCTTGATGCGCAATAAGACATGGCGACTCATTCCTCGCCAAGCACATCTCAATGTGGTTGGATGTCGATGGATTTTCAAGGTAAAGCATAAAGCGGATGGTACATTGGATCGGTACAAGGCTAGACTTGTTGCAAAGGGCTTCACACAGCGGGAGGGCATTGACTATGGAGACACATTTAGCCCTGTGGTAAAGCCCACGACGGTGCGCCTGGTGTTGTCACTAGCAGTGTCTCGTGGATGGCATCTACGACAGATTGACATCCAAAATGCCTTTCTCCATGGAGATCTTTTCGAAGACGTTTTCATGCAACAACCGCCGGGTTATGAGAGCCCTCAGCATCCTGATTATATATGCAAACTTGATAAAGCTTTATATGGTCTCAAGCAGGCTCCACGTGCATGGAATGCTAAGTTAAGTATGAAGCTTCTGGCACTTGGATTTATGGCATCAAAATCTAATTCATCACTCTTCATCTTACATCAGCCCACAGTATCCATTTATATGTTAGTATACGTTGATGACATAATTATTGCGAGCTCTAATGTCAAGGCTTCAGATCAGCTACTTCGTCAGCTGTCTTGTGGGTTTGCTGTCAAAGATCTTGGGCTGCTGCATTACTTTCTGGGAATTGAAGCTTCTCATCATCATGATGGAGTAGTGCTCACACAAGGGAAATATGTTCATGACTTGCTACACCGAACCAACATGCAGTTAAGCAAGCAGTCAGACACACCAATGTCAAACACTGAAAAATTATCAAAGGAGGACGGCAAGGCCCTAAGTGATCGCGATGCATTCTTGTATGTAACGCACGTGGGGGCGCTCGAGATTTAACTCTCACTCGCCAGATATTTCCTTCTCGGTAAACAAGGTGTGCCAATTTTACATTGTCCAACCGATGTGCATTGGGCGCGATCAAACGTATACCGTTATTTGAAAGGGCGTGTTATGTGGGACCTGAAAATACGGCGTTCTTCCTCCCAAGATCTTAGCGCCTTCTCAGATGCTGATTGGGCGGGGTGTCCTGATGATCGGCATTCAACAGGAGGCTTCGCAGTATTCTGTGGATCGAATTTAGTGTCATGGAGCTCTCGGAAGCAACCAACCATCTCACGATCGAGTACGGAGGCAGAATACAAAGCTGTAGCAAATGCCACAGCAGAGCTTGTGTGGCTGGAGTCACTGATGCGTGAACTAAAGGTTCCATTACGACGATCACCGAAACTTTGGTGTGACAATATAGGCGCAACGTACCTCACAGCGAACCCGGTATTTCATGCTCGCACTAAACACATTGAAATAGATTTTCACTTTGTGCGAGAACAGGTTGCGCAACAGCAACTTGAGGTTCAGTTCATTTCTTCAATAGATCAAGTTGCGGATATTTTCACGAAGCCGCTTCCTCGACATTTGTTTCGAAGATTCTACAACGATCTCAATCTGATAGAGACCAGCTGAGATCGAGGGGGCGTGTTAAGATGTTTAAAGATATAATTGTATATCTGATTCTTAGAGATAGAGTTAGAGTTAGTTTGTATTCTAACCTTCCTGTAATCTATCTCTGTGAATCGTATTCCGATATCCCCAAAACCAACTATAGCCGATACGGCAACGTGTTCAATTCTCTGAATATAAATACAGCACAACAGGAGAGACCAATCAAGGGTTCTCTCTCAATTAATCCACTTATCTTCCTTTTAACTGGAGCTAGTACGCATGCACATTCCACCAGCAATTTTTTTATACAATTACACCCGGTCTATATTTTCTATCAAGTGTATAGTAAAATATCGTCATATTTGTCCGGCTCTCCTTATACTTATTTTTCAGCTCCGCCACTAAAATAGATTATTGTTAGTTTCCAAGTGAATTTGAATTGACTTTCATTTTATTGGACTATAGATCTTTATTCGGATATTTAGTCACTATTTTGAGTAAATAAGCTCTTAGCTGTGGTGAATTGGTGACCAAAGATCATTGTATCACCGGAAAATGATGCTCGGTTTAACTACGGATGGTACTCGGACGTTTTTCTCCTGAGAGCACATTTGGACTTCTTGGCTCCACAGTTCCAGTTCTTCCTCACGAAGTATCTCTAGACTCTAGTAGTCATTTTTTTCCCTAGTCACAGCAATTGAATCTCAAAAAGTAAGTAAACAAGTACGAAACCGTCAAGTATTCTCCTGGGCTGAGCCATTCTGTTGGCGCCAACAGTTTGACCCGGAAGGGCTTTCCGTGCCACCCAAGTCTCTGTAACCCCATCCGGCCATCCGTTCCCCTTCCTGCTCAAAATCAACGGCCCAACACAACCGAGTCCCTTCCCAGAACCTTCCAGAACAACGAGCCTTTCCTTTCAAGAACCTTCCTGACCGCCATTGCCACTCTCTAATCCTCTATATATGCCTCCGCTCCCTCTCAACCCGTCTCCCAAATCATAAGCACGAGAACAAGAAGAAGAAGAAGAAGAAGAAGAAGAAGAGAGAGAGAGAGCGCGCAATGCCGACGGGGAGGTTGAGCGGCAACATCACGCAGGACTGGGAGCCGGTGGTGCTGCGGCGGACGAAGCCGAAGGCGGCCGACCTCAAGTCCACGAAGGTGGTGAACCAGGCGCTGCGTTCGGGCGCGCCGGTGGAGACGGTGCGGAAGGCGGCGGCGGGGACGAACAAGAACTCCTCGGCAGCCGCGGCGGCCGCCCCCGCGCGGAAGCTGGACGAGACGACGGAACCCGCGGGGCTGGAGCGGGTGGGCGCGGAGGTGCGCGCGGCGATCCAGAAGGCGCGCATGGCGAAAGGGTGGAGCCAGGCGGAGCTGGCCAAGCGCATCAATGAGCGCGCGCAGGTGGTGCAGGAGTACGAGAGCGGCAAGGCCGTGCCCGTCCAGGCCGTGCTCGCCAAGATGGAGCGCGCTCTCGAGGTCAAGCTCCGCGGCAAGGCGGTCGGCGCGCCCGCCGCCGCCGGAGCCAAGCGATGATGCGCGTGAACATGAACCATGGCAACTTAGCCTTTTTTTTACTCCTTGATGTGTGTGAATCGGTGGCGAATCAAATGTGTATGTAGATTGTGTCGTTGTCAGCTTGCTGTGTGGAAGATAAATTGGGATGTGATGCTGTAATGTGAAGTGGTTTCTGGAAATTTCCTGTGGAGTTGTTGCAAATTTGATCATAATGTGAACCGGTTTTCGATTTGGTACCCGTGGTTCTTGATCTGATCCTGCTTGCTGTGATACTGTGGCCTCTGTTGAATTATCGTGTTCATGCGTTTTTCTGGCTTTGATCTGCCATATGAGCTTGTGGTGCTTCTTTTCATCTTTTGTCGTGCTTCGCGATTGTTCGTTAGGTTGCTTGACCCGGGCCGTGAAATTTTTGCTGGGCTTTAACAAAACCTTCCTTGGAACCGCTCCAAATTCTTCGTTAAAGTGGGCTCGGTGATTCAAAAATTTATAGCTAGCCCGAGATTTTTTTTTGGGTAATACTACAGGCGATGGTTAGAGTACCGCCCTTCGATAAGCGATATCTTAGTCAGATTTTTTTAGTGTATGAGGAGTATTAGGATACTATTTTCTCAATACATGGTTTCTTATGGTGTAGTATCTTAGGCTGTTTCATTTAATTACATGCATGATCTTTACTAGTATTTGAGCATTGTGGCCTATCTGTGGCACGTACTAAAGCAATACATGCATAATCTTCCCAATGCATGGGATCGATCACAATAAATTTTATGCGTTGGATTTCGAGATCAAACCGGGTATCCAGATTAGATACTAGAGTACCCTCTCTCTTCATTAACTATAGTGCCACATTATCATTTTGTCTACATGACAGGCTTAAGATACCAGTCAGGGTGGAGCACTGGGAGCAGCCTAACACACGGAGAACCCTAGCCGCCGACCCCTTTTCCTCGGCATTTTTGCCCATGTTGAGCGGGGTAGGGACCGTTGGTTTCGAGAAGTAATATTTTTTTCTTTCTTTAGTATTCTTTTGATTTTTCCTATATCATGTTCTTCTAGTTTATTCTTCTCCAGCGAGTTCTTAGCTGGGTTTTATTTACACATAATGGGTTTTATCTGATCGCTCACCTAATCGACAACAATGACGCCCTCACTGGAGATCGACACCTACTGAGTTTGGTATGAACAAATCTCCTCGATTGAGAATTAATTGAAAGGCTACACCCCGTCCCCGACTCTGGCGGCGCCTCAGCGACTGAGCTCCCTCTCATTGGTGCCACTCAAGACCGGTGGCCACCCCTAACCCCTCCCTCCCCTGTCCCTAGGGTGCGCGATGGCCTCTAAGCCTCCCCTTCCGACCCCTCGCTGCCTCTACCTTTCCCTTTCGCGCCTCTCCGCCCGCCTCGCCGGCCAATCCCCTTCCTCCCTCCTTCCTCCGCCTCTTCTAACTTCCTCCTTCCCTAGCCCTCGCGCCCTCCTCCCCATCCCAAACCTGCCGCCAGATCTAGATTTAGTCTGCCCTCGTTCTCTCCTCCCGGTCCCCAGAGCCGAGCCTCCTCAGGTGGGATTTCTCCCTTGCGGCACCCCCTCGGATCCTCAGGCCTCCTCCCCAAGCCTTTGGCCTCAGGTCCAGGGCCCCTCCTTCACCCAAATTCTCCAAAGTAAGCCCCCCTTATCCTCCAGAGGAAGCCTCCAGTAACCACCTCCGCCTCACTCATTCTTTGGCTTTCATTTGAACCACCACCCACTGATACACACATTCAAGAGAAGCACATTCAAGTGCCTAGAGCTACGGCTCTAGCTCGGCACGACGCGTCTAGTCGAAGCAACCTCAAGGATTTGGCGAATCCTCAAGTCAGCGATAGCTCTCTCTCGCCCCCTCCCAAGACCGTTTCTACCTGGCCGCATGACAAGGGGTGTGTAGGACTGAAGGCGACTAGAGGGGGTGAATAGGAGCACCAAATCTTTTTTTGCAAAGATAATGGATTCAACTCGCAAATCGCAAATCACTCCAATAGCTATGAGAGCTATGAAGATGAATGCTTAAGCACATTGGAAGACTTGAATGAATCCACTCCTAAACCCTCAAAGCATAGCGAAAGAACTCCTCAAGAAATCTCGAAAAATCGGGGACAAAGGTACTACCATTGTAAGTGCGGTACTACCGCATCGCGGTACTATCATGAGCAAATGTCTTGATACTACCAAGATCGCGTACTACCTCGAGCAAAAGTGCGGTACTACCGATTGTCTGACGATGAACAACAACTGAAAACAAAATCGAAAATCGACGTAACTTTTAAACCGTAAGGCCAAACTCCACCAAATTTGGAACACACCTTCCTATGGGTATTAGGAACCTATTCCAAGTGGCGATCGTCCAGATCTCGTCAAAGTTTCGATCTTTTTCAGTTTTACCTAAGAAGGGCAAAGAACCGAGCAAAACGAAAAACTTGATCCAACTCTTGCTCGTGGGAAATTGATGATCTAGGTGACCTTAGATACGTTCCCACATGTCACACAAGGAATAAGAGTACACAAGAACAACCAAAACCAATGGATCAAGGAAGCACCAAAAATCATCAAAAGAGAATGAAGAACACAAGAGGGAGCTCATCTTTGGAAGAACATCCATAGATTGATTCATGATGTTCTTTGATTCTGACCACTCCTCAAGGAGGACAAGAGCTCCATCCAAGAGCATACACATCAATCCATCTCACTAGAGCCTATGCCTCTCTTTTCTTCCCTAAACCCTAAAAACCAAACTAGGGTTTGCAAATGAAGTGCTTGGCTGCTGTGAGCAAAGCACCCTCTCTATTTATATGAGGCCTAGAGCTTCTAGAAGACTTCACCCTAATGGGCTCCGTTAGGCCCAATAACAAACGGGGACACACGCACGCATTTTAAAGCGCCGTCTTCACTTTTCTTGACCTAAACCACTTCTTGACGCACCGTCTTGCGCCGCGGGTTGGCATTAGGTCACCAAGGTGGTATTTGGTGAAATTACCAAAATACCCCTTCTCGATCCTTCTCCATGGACCGAGTCCAATCCTGTCGAAGCAATCGCCTGCTCCGCCACGTGTAGGTTGATCAACGGCTCTCATCATGTCGGCAAGTCTCTCCCGTCCGAATCCCATCGGAACCTCCAAGGCACTTGCACCGACCCCCGCGCCGCTTGATCCAACCAGCTACATCGAACTGCCGGTTCGATCCACCTCGTCCATTCTGTGCCATGCTTGAGTCACTGACCACTTTGGCATCCATGATCGTTCGGACCTCACTCTCCTAGCTTAGTCCCGATCCTCCTCGCTGATTGACCGTCATTGACACCGCAAGCCACTGCGACAAAGAATAGACCAAGAAATCGCCTCCAGGAACAAGTTCTTCACAACTTGACCCACGTTAGCTCAAAACATGCAATATGCAACATATATGCATTAACAAACATGGAAATGACATACCCCAAAAACAATTCTCCAAGTTAAACGAAACTCGAAACCAAATCGGTATTACCGCCATGTTATGGACTCAGATTACTCAAGATCAGCAGAGTAATCAAGACCCATAATCATGCGCAATCGCATCAGCCTCAATGAAATCCAAAACTTCCCAAAAACACTTGCGGAAAAACCATACCGCTCACACGCGGTCGTTCAATCATCTTGGTACTCAAGAACCATAGCTCGGTACTACCGCTCCTCGAGAAATCCAAAACACAAATTACACTCGTTCTGGAAAAACCATACCGCTTTGCTTGCGGTAATACCGCCCAGCGGTACTACCGCCAAACACAAGCCGGTACTACCGCATCGCGGTAGTACCGCGCATTACACACCGGTACTACCGATTATCCTGACACTTGCTGAAAACAGAATTTCAACAAAACCGAAAACGATCGTTTCGACAAACCAAAGAAGCTATTGCCAATTGTACCATCACATTAAGATCGTGAGCATATCTCCATGATATCCACAATCTCCCCCTTGATGAACACATTGGCAATTTCCCACAAATGAATGTTTTGAGATTTGAAAGAGTAAGAACTCGGCGTTTTTCGATCAAAGGCACAACTTGGTCCAAAAGCAAGAAAAAGCAAAGGAAATGACCAAGCTAGCTCCGAATAGTATCGGCAAGTGAGATACTGGCAAAAGAAGGCAAGAAAGCTTCATTTTCCGAAGCGGGTCAAAATCTCACTTAAGGTCCATATGAAAGAACAATTGTTGAAATGACCTTTGATCATTGTGAGTCTTCAAGAATTGCAAATCAACTTCGTAAAAGGCAAATAAGACCAAAAGAATGCAATAGAGATGATCCCACTCACTATGATCAATAAAAACCTTATGACTCCAAAAAGCTCTAAAACAACATTTTTACCAATCTTTCTCCCCCTTTGACAATGAATTCATCAAGGTGCATGGAAGAAGATAGAGCATGAAAGTAATGGAATGGTCTGTAATTTTTGTAATTTTTCATGTTTTTACTCATTCATTTTTTTGTTTTGTTTGTAATTTGAGCAAAAGGAGCCATGAAGATTATCCATGAAGACTGTACAAGTATTACACCAAGCCATATTATGTGAAGAAGCTATAAGCAAGTATGGCAAAACATGTACCGCATAAAGCTAAGGCCAAAATAGCAATAATCTGAGATTAAATGAATTGAAGGCATGACCGGTTGCTCAAGATCACAGTTTAACTAAAGGTATCCAAAAATGAGTCGGGCCATGTCTATAAGCAAAACGGAGCGAGAAGCTAGAAAATGAGTCGATTTTGAGCACTTTGAGATCAATTTTGAATCAATTTGTTCAAGCATTTAGAATTTAGCACATTGAGTACTTTCTTTGAAAATGATTGATTTTATCTTAGTAAAGCAAGTCTGGACTAGGAGCCATCCACAAGCGCCTTCTAAGTTTCAACCAATTGCCAATTTATTTTCTTATCATTGTGCTAGATCTCAAGCCTCACTCGACCATCCCAAGCAACACAAGCTTAAGAGAATAGTCAGGTCATCCAAAACTCCCCCGAGTTCATGCCTAGTGCAATGGCAAGCGATCTCATAAGAAAGAAGTGATGAGATCGGTTTTTTCACACAAAAGCTCATTTTTCATTTGCTTGACTTGAGAATTAGCATAGCTCAATTTAAAACTCGTAATAAGTTCAGACTCAATTAAGCCTATATGACATGGCATGAATCATAAGAGGATCACTAAAGCAAAACTAGTCACAAGATCCAACAAGTCATATTATGATTCAGGTTTGCTCACAGATAATAAAGCTAGCATGACAAAAGCTAAGCTATACATAAAAAGCCATAAAAGACATCTAGCAAGCTAGCACAAGACATGGCAAGGTATAAAGTATGAAAGCATGTCATACAAGGATAATAATCAAAGCTCCATAAGGTTATATTACAATGCAAGTTTTTGAAGTTTAAAATGCATTATGGTACAATGAATGCAAAAGAGCAAACTCCCCTCAAAAGCAGGCCAAGAGGACTAACAACCCCAATTCTCCCTTGAGAAAAGCAAAAGCGAGAAGAATCAAGAGCTTTAGTGAAAATGTCAACAACTTTGTTGCTCGAGACTCAACAAAATGAAGCACAACATCACCCTTCTCAACATGGTCTCTAAGGAAATGGTAACGAATGTCAATATGCTTAGTCCTAGAATGTTGCCATGGGTTTTTGCAATATTAATGGCGCTAGTGTTGTCACGAAAAAGAGGAACACTACCCAAAAACAACCCATAGTCCCAAGAGTAGATAAGATCCAGAGAACACGAGAGCAACTCATCGGTCATAGACTACATACTCGGCCTCGGCGATGGGCAACAGAGGATTGTTTCCTAGAAGACCACGAGATAAGAGATGTGCCTAAGAAATGACAAGTGCCAGAAGTACTCTTCCTATCTACTCTACACCCAGCAAAATCAGCATCAGAAAATGCCCGAATAGAGAGAGTAGAAGAAGAAGAATACCAAAGTCCAAAGTCAAGAGTGTCCTGGAGGTACCTGAATATGCGACGCACTGCTTGACGATGAGAAGCTCGAGGGGAAGCCTGAAATCGAGCGCACAGACACATAGCGAATGTATGTCGGCCTCGTATTTGTGAGGTAGAGGAGGAGCCAATCATCTTTGCAGTACTCATACGGTCCACGGGCTCTCCATCCTCATCCGGGTCCGGCCACGGTGGTCGTGGCAATGGGAGTAGACATTGGTCTCTTGCTTCCCATGTCGGCGACGAAGAAGGTCCTTTGTATACTTACTTTGATGAATGAAGGTGCCTTCTTTCGGCTTGCTTGACTTGAAGACCAAGGAAGAAGGTCAATTCGCCCATCATGCTCATCTCGAACTCCCTACTCATAGAATCTGAAAATCTAGACACCAAAGCATGAGAGGAACCACCGAATATGATATCATCCACATAAATCTGAACCAATAAGAAGTCACTGCCATGCTTAAGAGTGAACAAGGTTTTATCAACCATTCCCATTTTGAAATCATTACTAAGAAGAAAACTCTTAAGCCTATCATACCAAGCTCTAGGGGCTTGCTTCAGACCATACAAGGCTTTGGAGAGTTTAAAAACACGGTTTGGGAATTTGGGATTTTCGAAACCAGGTGGTTGCTTGACAAAGACCTCTTCTTCTATGAAACCATTCAAGAAAGCACTTTTGACATCCATTTGAAATAGCTTGAAACCCTTAGATGCCGCAAATGCTAGCAAAATGCGAATGGCTTCTAATCTAGCTCTGAGGAGCAAAAGTCTCTTCAAAGTCTAAGCCCTCTACACAGGAATAACCTTGAGCTACAAGCCTAGCCTTGTTGCGAACTACCAACCATCCTCACTTTGCTTATTTTTGAAAATCCATTTTGTTCCAATTACATGTTGATTAGGTGGAGGTTCAACTAAGGTCCGCACTTGGTTTCTTTCAAAGTTTTCAAGTTCTTCATGCATGGCATTGACCCAAGAGGCATCGAGAAGAGCATGGGTGATATCTCGGGGTTCAAAAGAAGCGACAAAAGCAGAATGTGCATGAGAATCGAAGAAATGAACACGAGCGAGTGACTCGCTCATGAATATCCCCAATAATCTGCTTTCGGTGGATCTTTGTCATTTGAATGTGAAGAGGAGCTCTGGTGCGAAGTGGCCTCTACCTCATGGGGGTGTGGAGGTAGGAACAGAGCCACTCGATCGTCGGTGAAGGTAGGAAGAAATCGCTCATCTGAAGTCGGTGTAGTAGAAGCGGGCTCTCCAACCTCTCGAAATGGTGGAGGATGGATTGGGTCCTCATCCTCAGAGTCATCGTCGACGAAGATGCTTTCTCGAATATCAGAAACCTGTGTACCTGCAGCATCGGGTCTAGTACCAGGACTAGCCTCATCAAAAGTGACTTCGCAAGTCTCAACAATTTTGTTAGTGTCAAAATTAAATACACGATAGCCACGAGAATGAGCAGGATATCCAAGAAATATGCCATCAGAACATCTAGATTCAAATTTATCAAGGTTGCCATGTTTTAGAATGAAGCACTTGCAACCAAAAATCTTGAAATGAGAAACTTTGGGCTTATGACCAAATCTGAGCTCATAGGAAGTCTTACCAATAACAGATCTCAAGAACACCCTATTAGAAATATAACAAGCAGTAAAGATAGCCTCAGCCCAAAACCTCCTAGGTGTGGAATGCTCATCTAGCATGGTCCTGGCCATCTCTACAAGGGTCCTATTCTTCCTCTCTACAACACCATTCTCATTGGGGAACTCTAGGTGAAGAAAACTGGTGATCTAGCCCCCTATCGAGCGAGAAGGTGGCAAAGGAAGAATTCTTGAATTCTGTCCCATTGTCACTCCTAATGGCTCTCAAAGCTCCAGGAAGATCAACAGCAAGTCTAAGGACCAAATCTCTAAAGAAACCAAATGCCTCGTCCTTAGAAACCAGAAAATAAACCCATGAATACCTGGAGTAATCATCCACAATCACAAGCACATACCACTTACCACCGGCAGACTGGACTCTAGAAGGACCAACAGTGTCTAAGTGCAAGAGCTGACCTGGTCCATCGGTCATCACTAAAGTAAGAGGTGGATGAGAAGCAGAAACCATCTTACCATGTCTACAGGGTGTGCACACAAGGTCTCTAATGACCTTGACCTAGGCAAACCTCTAATCAAGTCTTTACTCTCGACTCTAGTCAAGTGGTCGGCCTATGTGACCAAGCCTACGATGCCACAAAACTAGATCATGGGAATCGAAGCAACAAGACACCTAGGGCTAGAAGCGAAGAGATACAAAAATCGGCACAAAAGATCCTCTCAAACACGGAAATCTTAAAGACAAGCTCACAGAGGAATCTAAAACCCCAGCACTCACCACTCTTAAATCTCACCTCTAGACCCTCATCAGCGGTGAAAGCAGAAGCGATTATATTTGACTTACTTACCAAAGCGGCGTCCTTGAGCATGAATTTGTTGTTGACGCGCCTTTGTGCCCTTTCTTCATCACGGTCCGGTAGAAGCATCCCCAAATGTGATCAATTCATTGCGGATGCACGTGTGAGGAGGAGAACCATCTAGAATCCCGGTCATATGTCGAGAACATCCGAGTCAACAATCCATATGTCCTCCTTCCTCGCACGCCGAACCTAATGAGCACGAGCAGAAACATATGTGCCTCGATCTTGGGGTTAGTGATAAAAGACTTGGGAATCGATCTTGAGTCACATGATGCTTAGGCAAACCGGAAGAAGCGATGAGTAAAATGGTTAGGAACAAAATCATAAGAATGCACACGTGAACCACCTAGACCTCTCAAAGCGATCTACCAAAAGATCGGTACCCCCCTGTCTAGATGCTACCGTGGTCTCTCCTCATGATATCCTAAACCGTAGCGCTGCCTAGAGCCACCAAAAGAGTCAAAGAAGTCATCTACAAACCTAGGCCTATGTCTAGTAGGAATGACAGGCTGCCTGGCTCTAGAGACTACAGTAGGTGCAAAAACTCCTCTAATGGACCTCAAAGAACTCATCCTCTCCTTTCTCAAACTTGGCTCTCTGAAAGCGAACTCAACAATATGGCCATTCTTCTTGCAGAAGGTGCAATGGTACTTGACCTTTTGAAGTGCGACACGATGAAGCGAAGCACCTATCTTGCTAGAAAGGGTTTGAGCAAAACCAGTGATTTAAAGACTATCTTGGATGACTTAGGTGGTTCTACCTCAATCGGGCCACTCTCCATGACTCTAACAACCTTAGGTGGATGATTCTTGGAATGCTCTAGGGAATCAAAACCTAGGCCACTATTATTCACACTCACCTTAGATTTGTCTAGAATCATGTTGAGTTTCTTCCTCCCACCAACAAATCTCTCAAGAGTCCCTTTGAGGTAATCATTTTGTATGGCTAGTTCATAACAAGAAGCACACTTATTTGACTTGCTAGCCCTATCAGACTTTTCCTTATAGTGAGCTACCTCGGCTTTCAAAGCCTCACAAGACACACAATAGTTATCCTAATCTTATCCAAGCTGCTCTTTGAACTTAACTCTAAGCGCTTCTTGTATCTTATCTACACTATGCCCAAGTTCAATACAAAGAGTACAAGAATCGAGAATCAACAACTTTCTTGGAAGCAAATCATGGACATGGATTGTTCAATTTTAGCCTTTTCTTCTAGTGTCTTGTTTAAAGCATCATTCTCAAGTGTGAGTTTAACACAGTTTTCACATGAAGCAGTTTTAGAGTCTGAGAATCATTTCCGACATCTCCTTCATTTTAATCTTATTTTTCTCACAATGAGAAGCAGTGTGACTAGCATCAAATTTACTCAATTCTTTTGTAGCACTATCAATTTTAGTTCAAGCAAAGCACAATTTGAACAAGGCAAAGGGATAGCATCAACGATAGTCACATCTAAAGCAATGGCATTCATGCAAGCGAGGACTAGACTTGAGAGTTTCTAGTTCATCGAGCATCTTTCAATTGATTTGTAACAGAGGAATGAGCAAGTCTTAGAGTTACCAATTCATCATACATTCCGAACAAGCATCACAAGCATCTTGAGGACTAATTGATTTGAGTGTAGCAACTTCTAGTTTCAAGTTATCAATCATGATGTCACGATTCTTAAGCATTCTAGCTTGCTTATCTAATTTTCGTTCGTAAATGACCAAAGCACGTTTCATTTGAGCGGTGAGGACATACCTCATCGGGATCATTGAAAAGGTAAATCGTCGTTGGAGGAGTCGGCGTCGTGGCTGTCCTGGCCATGAAGCACATGCCGGTGAAGTCTTGATCCTTCTTCTTGCCATGAGAGTCGCGTCGTCCTCCGTCCCCGAGTCCACATCGCTCATGTCCATGCAGACTCAAGAGCGGTAAGGACCTTGACGAACTTGCGATAGTTAAACTTCTTGGGCTTCGCATCCTTAGCTTGAGGACGCCTCAAAGTCCTTCTCCATCTTGCCCTTGACTTGGGGCAAGCTGGAGGCGAATGTGGTTTGGCTCACCACACTCAAAGCAAATGTGAGGCCACCTCTCATACATTCCTCACTTTGTTGAAGACTCTCGAGAATTTGGTGGTTAGGAGGGCTAAATCATCCTCGGTATTTTCTCTAGTCGCTCATCGCTCAAAGAATGCAAAGCGGACAACGAAAGACCAGATGAGCCAAAGTCCAAAGAATCAGAAGAGCTACCCTGAGATGGGTCAACCACTAAAGCCATCGACTCTGTCTTGGGGAGTCGCGAGATGAAATCAATCTCATGCGACTTCAACCTCGAGTAAAGCTTATCCATGGTAAGCTCACTCATGACAGTGTTGTCATTGATGGATGTGATCTTCATTCCCAGACTCTCACATCAAGAGCACCTAAGAAGCTGGCGTGCATTCTCGGACTCGATGAATGTGAGACCTCTGAAGACGTAAATTATGAAGAATCTTGGAAAACCTTCCCAATAACTCATCCAAAGATTCACCAGGCTTTTGTTCGATCTTTGAGTATTCTTTCTTGAGTTGGTTCTGTCTCACTTCCTTGATAGCTGTAGAGCCCTCGTGGTAATCACGAGAGGTCTTCGGATCTCATAGCGAGACTTCGAGATGAGACACACGCTCAAACTCAGATCGACTAAGCCCTTGAATCAAGAAGTTCCGAGCCTTGCTGTTAGCCTCTACATCAGGGTTGATTACATCTTCATCGGCCGGCACGACATAAGCATTTTTGACCTTAAGCCAAATTGCGTGCCCTTGAGCCTCGATGTAGGCTTGCATGCGAGCCTTCCAGTAAGCAAAATCAACTCCATCGAAAATATGAGGTTTGAGTGAATACTTGTCAGTCGCCATGGCTCCTCAGAACGGTTAAGATCTATGAGAAGAGCTAACCGGCTCTGATACCAATTGTAGGACCGGAAAGGCGACTAGAGGGGGGGTGAATAGGAGCACCAAATCTTTTTTGCAAAGATAATGGATTCAACTCGCAAATCGCAAATCACTCCAATAGCTATGAGAGCTATGAAGATGAATGCTTAAGCACATTGGAAGACTTGAATGAATCCACTCCTAAACCCTCAAAGCATAGCGACAAACTCCTGAAGAAATCTGAAAAATCGGGGACAAAGGTACTACCCTTTGTTGTAAGTCTTGGTACTCTAGTATCGTGGTACTACTGAGAGCAAATGTCTTGATACTACCGCATCGCGGTACTACCTCGAGCAAAAGTGCGGTACTACCGATTGTCTGACGATGAACATAAACAACTTGAAAACAAAATCGAAAATCGGCGTAACTTTTTAAACCGTAAGGCCAAACTCCACCAAATTTGGAACACACCTTCCTATGGGTATTAGGAACCTATTCAAGTGGCGATCGTCCAGATCTCGTCAAAGTTTCGATCTTTTCAGTTTTACCTAAGAAGGGCAAAGAAGCGAGCAAAGCGAAAAACTTGATCCAACTCTTGCTCGTGGGAAATTGATGATCTAGGTGACCTTAGATACGTTCCCACATGTCACAGCAAGGAATAAGAGTGCACAAGAACAACCAAAAACCAATGGATCAAGGAAGCACCAAAAATCATCAAAAGAGAATGAAGAACACAAGAGGGGAGCTCATCTTTGGAAGAACATCCATAGATTGATTCATGATGTTCTTGGTTCTGACCACTCCCTCAAGGAGGACAAGAGCTCCATCCAAGAGCATACACATCAATCCATCTCACTAGAGCCTATGCCTCTCTTTTCTTCCCTAAACCCTAAAAACCAAACTAGGGTTTGCAAATGAAGTGCTTGGGCTGCTGTGAACAGCACCCTCTCTATTTATATGAGGCCTAGAGCTTCTAGAAGACTTAACCCTAATGGGCTCCCGTTAGGCCCAATAACAAACAGGACACACACGCACGCATTTTAAAGCGTCGTCTTCACTTTTCTTGACCTAAACCACTTCTTGGCGACCGTCTTGCACCGCTGGTTGGCATTAGGTCACCAAGGTGGTATTTGGTGAAATTACCAAAATACCCTTCTCGATCCTTCTCCATGGACCGAGTCCATCTCGTCAAGCAATCGCTGCTTTCACGTGTAGGTTGATCAACGGCTCTCATCATGTCGGCAAGTCTCTCCCGTCCGAATCCCATCGGAACCTCCAAGGCACTTGCACCGACCCCCGCGCCGCTTGATCCAACCAGCTGCATCGAACTGCCGGTTCGATCCACCTCGTCCATTCTGTGCCATGCTTGAGTCACTGACCTCACTTTGGCATCCATGATCGTTTCGGACCTCGGCTCTCCTAGCTTAGTCCCGATCCTCCTCGATTGACCGTCATTGACACGCAAGCCACTGCACAAACAATAGACCAAGAAATCGTCTCCAGGAACAAGTTCTTCACAACTTGACCCACGTTAGCTCAAAACATGCAATATGCAACATATGTGCATTAACAAACATGGAAATGACATACCCCAAAAACAATTCTCCAAGTTAAGCGAAACTCGAAACCAAATCGGTATTACCGCCATGTTATGGGCGGTACAAGACGCGCTAGTGATAATCCGCACCCATAACTTCGATAAATCGCTCCTCAATGAAATCCAAAACTTCCCAAAACACTTGTTGCGGAAAAACCATACGCTCACAGCGGTGCGTTCAAATCATCTTGCGGTACTACAAGCAACCATAACGCGGTACTACTGCTCCTCGAAAATCAAAACACAAATTACACTCGTTACGGAAAAACCATACCGCTTTGCTTGCGGTAATACCGACCAATGGTACTCGCTAAACACAAGCGGTACTACAAGATCGCGGTAGTACCGCGCATTACATGCCGGTACTACCGATTATCCTGACACTTGCTGAAAACAGGATTTCAACAAAACCGAAAACGATCGTTTCGACAAACCAAAGAAACTATTGCCAATTGTACCATCACATTAAGATCGTGAGCATATCTCCATGATATCCACAGGGTGGCAGGAGGTTCGGCAACCTCGGTGGTGGCGTGCTGCTAGGCGCAACTCCATCACCCGTCACAGCTCAGCCTCGGCTCCCTTCCGCTCTAAAACCGCAGGAAGGTGCTTCCGCTGCCTCTCCAGTGATTACCAAATCGCCAGCTGTCGTGACCCTTTCCGCTGCATCCTTTGCTTCCATTCAGATCACCGAGCAAGGGAGTGTCCGTGCTGGCCAAGGTTCCGTCGACCTCCCCCCTTGCCACGCCAAGCCACTCCTCCCCCCTGCCATGCCAAGCCTCTGCAGGTTCCTCGGCGCTCGGCTCCTCGTCGCCTGGCACCCCCAACTAAGAGTGCCTCGGACATGGCGTTCTTAGGTGCTCCTGACACCCGCCCGGATGAAGACTACTGCATTGTGAACACCTGCCCCTAGCTCGACCGCGCCCGACAAGAATGGGAAGACACCGCCCTCGTAGCTTGGGTGCTCCGGGGCGACACCAACACTGATGATAGAGTGGTGGTAGAAGCGGTTCGCCGCCGCTTCGACCTCTGCCGTGAAGGTCTCTCTGTCTCCCTCCACCACTCGGAGACCTATCTCCTCAGGTTCAACACTAAGCACTCTAGGGATAGAGTGCAGGAAGCGAAGAAGTTCCACCATGAAGACTTGGAGATCCATGTTCAGCCATGGAGGGCTGTCAGCCATGCCTTTAGAGCTGCTATGTTCTTTCGTGTCAGGCTTTGCTTGGAAGGGCTTCCAGTGTTCGCTTGGACGCCGGAAGTCGCAGAGCGCCTTGTTGGCAGGGAATGCTCGCTGCATTCCATTGAAGGTGTCTCGGCGAGCCGGGAGGACACGAGGACTCTCAACATTTGGGCTTGGACTGCCAACCCGAGCTCCATCCCAAAGGTGGCTTGGATCTCCTTCATGCACGGAGGGGAGGACCCACTCTAGCAGACGCGAACTCCGCCTCCCGGACAAGTGGAGGCGAGGGCTCACACACCGGATGATCCTTCACCTTGACTACATCGAGGACCACATGGCTGCCCCCCTCGACGACTTCCTCTCGGCTGCCGACATAGCACCGTACGAGCCCATCACAACTCGGCTTCCTTGGAACCTGGGGGTTGTGGATGGAACTCTGAAATCAAGGGAGGGCCGAGTCATGTCCCCCCTCCTTTCTTCTTGGCGGGATGAGGAGACGGGGGCAAAACCTTCAGTGGATGACCGTCGCGGCGCTCGCAACCAACGTCGTCCCCCCGTCGTCTAGCCCGCGACGACCACCCTCCTCCTCTCTTTGGGCGCAAGGACAATGGCGAGCAGTGTGATGTGGCACTGGTCGTCATAGCCACACCAGCCATCGAAGTCATAGGCACCTTGGCTCCTCAGCCAATCTTCGCCTTGACTCTGGCCGAGACCGCGACAGATCCCCCCGGGGTCATCATCATGGCAGCAGATAGGATGGTCGTAGTAGGGCTGGGGCAGTCGAGGACCCACCCGCCGCCTCGAGGGCCGGCCTAGACAGCTTTGGGCCCCCCAACTCCTCTTCAGAGCAAGCCAATGTTCGGTGGATCGAAGACTGCAGGACCTATTCGCATCCTACGCCAAATCCATGCACGAAGCCTTGCGGGTGTTCTATGACAACAACCAGCCACAACCTCCCCTCCAGGAGGAGCTGCGAGGAGAATGGCTGCGCAAAGCGGAAGAGTACGTTAAGGCTACGTCGGCGGCAGTGATTCAACTTCGGTCTTACACAAAGCGATTCGGCAGCCTTAACCCACAGCGAGTGGTCGTCCTTCCTCCAGGCGGCGGGCCATCTGGCAGCTCCAAAGTCCCCCTCAGCTCCAGAAGACAAGGGGGCGTCGGTCACTACAAAGCTCCTTGGGTCGCCTCGGGCCTGCTCGCTATCTCCCCTGAAGCTGGCCCCCTCCGCCATCCCTGCCTTGGGAGATCTCGCCTTGGTGCCGACTGCGTCTCTACTGGAGCCGACTGACGGGACCTCGGCACAAGCGTCGCAGGCTGCTGCCTAGGTTTTTACTAACTCATTTCCTTTACAGTTCATTGAGCTTGGTCGCCTGGCGGCTCCAAAGTCCCCCTCAGCTGTCCCAGGCAAGGAGTGTGTCCTCGCCCCAAAGCTTTTGTCTGCCTCCACCATGGACAACCCTCATCAGGCCGGGCTGGCACCCGCCTTCCCCACCGTCGCCAACAAGGGTAGCAGTCCAGAAGACAAGGTGGTGTTGACTACTGCTGAGCTCCATGGGTCGCCTCGGGTCAGCTCGTTGCCTCCCCTGAAGCGGGCCTCCTCCGCCACCCCTGCTGTGGAAGACCACGTCTTGGTGCTTGGCCCGAGCCGGCCGTGAGACCTTATCACGAGCATCGGATCACTGCCTGAGTTTTGACTAACTCTTTTCCTTTCCTGTTCAATGAGCTTGGTCTTCCCCTGCTCCTCTGCAGCTCCAGTCTGACGAGACTCCTTCTTTGGCACCCCCTACTTCAACGAAGCCAGCACGGGCAGCAGCCCAGGCGACAGGACCACGACGGTCCTAGCCGAGCTCCAGGGGTTGACCCAGTAGGCCTCCTCTACCGTCTCTTCCTTGGGCGGTGTCTTGGTTGTGTCCCATAAGTCTTCTTGGGACGCACAGGTTCTCTACAGTGTCAGTGTGCCCCCACAAGAGTTGCCTGGCAGGATCTTGGCACAGCTCCAGTCCGGGGTGACTCCACACGCTCACCAGGAGAGGGCCGACCTCTACCATCTACACCAACCGACCTAAGCTGCTCAGGAGGAAGAGCAGGGAACAACACAATGGCAAGCTCTTAAGACAGCTTTGTTCTCTAGCCCGTCTCCTTCGATCGTCGCTACACCGGCCTCCCCACAAAATAAGCGCACAGCTGGACGGGTCAATCTTCAGCGCAGTGTTCACCTGGCGGCCAAGAGTAGGCTGCGTTCAATGCTGCAGTGAGCCCAGGAAGCCCTTGCCCACAAGCTAGGTACCCTTCCTAAGGATCGCCCTCTCACAGAGACTGTGCTTCAGGAGTACCTCGCAACATTCGAAGCCCTCCTTCCGGAAGACACTATATCCGCTCTAGCGCAGCTCTTCAAGGTGGACTGCCAGCTCACTCAGCAAGCAGACAACACTCTCATCGAGATTGGAGGACACTTCACACCGGACAACCAGGAGTTCGCGGCGTCGTCTGCTCAAGCCTCTTCAGCTGCGCAGGGCGCCCAAGTAGTGGTGGCCTAGAAGGTGAAACCCTCCTAGTGGAAGACAAGACAATTTTAGGGCCATGCAGATCACAACCACCCTTGCTGAAGATCCCGCAGTCCCTGCCTCTTTTGCTTCATTGTCGTTGTTTAAGTCTTCGATGTTTTCTTTAAGCCAACTGTTGAAGGTTTATCTACTGCTATTGAGGGTTTATCATTTGATGTTCGTATGCCCCTTCTGTTTCCCTTGGACATGCAGGCTCGATCTGCTTGCTTGATCGGCTCTGTGGTCACCTTGAAGACAGATCAGCCCACCTTGGCGTTTTTGCCGTGCTACGGACCCGGTGGCCACTAGTCGTTTCCTTTGTGCCCCACGTCGCAAGGTAGTAAGACTCAGGGCAAGACACTGGCTACAGGGCAAGACAACTCGCATTGTGGTGAAGCCTGCTTTCTTCCCTTCTGTACTGACTCACAGCAAGCCACAGACTACAACACCTGTTTCTCACTCCCTTCAAACCGCCCAGGCCACTCCATTCCCAGTGGTTGCTGCCTCCAAAAGTGGGACTAGTTGTATTGTTCTTGAGTCTGTGGACCACTGGATCAGGTTGGAGCCGAAGGTGGTAGAAATAGTGGAGCAGGGACCGAGCCTCTCTGGCCCTTTCCTGCTGCGTTTTTGTGGAGGACACCCAGTTCTCCTCGGTGTTGTTCGACTTGCTAGATGTGAGCTACAGAGAGAGGCAAAGCCGGAGGCGGCATGGCGGAAGCGGCAGCTGCTCTCGCGGGAGATCAACAACGTGCTGGCCATTGGCGGGCCGGCGCGCATGGGGGACGTCAAGCTTGGGAGCTAGCGTGACAAGCTCGCGCAGTTGGGGTACACGGGCAGCGCCGCCTCTAAAATGTCTAGGCCCAGCATCAACATCCTTTGCTGGAATGTGCGGGGCCTCAACAATCATGCTAGGAAATCGCTCATTCAGGAGGCCCTTACTTCCACAACGTGTCACTAAGTTTGCCTCCAGGAAACCAAACTCACCTCGGTGGACCAAACCCTTGCTTGCACCCTAAGGGGCTACAACCTGAGGAACTTCGCCCACAACCCGGCGGAAGGTACAAGGGGCGGTATTCTACTACTCTGGAACAACGAGTACATCGAGGTAGTAGACGTGCTCAACTCGGCTTTCAGCCTAACGGTGACTGTGTTCTTAAAAGAGTGCAACTCGTCTTTTCGCCTCACGATAGTTTACGGGCCATCCCAAAGCAGATACAAGCTGGCCTTCCTTCAAGAACTTGCCTCCTTAAAACCTACCACCGGCTCCAGCTGACTGGTTTTAGGAGATTTCAACCTCATCTATCGAGCTCAAGACAAAAACAACTCCAACATTAACCCGCATTGCATGGCGCATTTCCGCAACACACTCAACGCTTGCGAGCTAAAAGAAATCCATCTCCAAAATAGAAAGTTCACTTGGAGTAGCAAACGTCAAAGACCCACGCCGGTCGGTGGGATGAGTCTTCTCTAACGAAGGTGGGACACCCTCTTCGATAACCACATCCTCTGGTCTTTGTCTTCTTGATCTCGACCCAACGCCTCTCCTTCTCTCCAACATTTACGGACCGCTCGTCCCGAAATTTTCTATTCAAAACGGACCAAGATGCCAGGGTTCTTTGAGACGGTCAAAAATGCATGGCTAGCACCCTGCATGCACACAGAACCCATGCATAGGCTACATCACAAAGCTAGCGACCACGGCCTCCGCCCTTAAATCGTGGAGCTCTGCCCTCTTCCCCAGGCCAAAGCTCTTCCTCCACATGGCCTTAGAGCTTATTCTCCGGCTCGACGTGGCTCAAGAGAACATGGACTTGTCTTCACCAGAAATAATCTTGAGGGCCAACCTAAAAAGGAGAGTTCTGGGTCTGGTTGTGATTGAGCGATCCAGGAAATGCCAGAGTTCCCAGATCATCAACCTTAGAGAAAATGACGCAAACACAAAATTCTTCCATCTTAAAGCAAATGGCCATAAAAGGAAAAACTTCATCCAAAAACTACAAAATGGTCAGGGCTAGGCGGTTTCACACTCAGAGAAAGAAGACTTAATTCAAAAGCATTTTCAAGAAATGCTGGCCAGACTCGCCCCGCGCAACACGAACCTCAATTGGGAGGCTCTGCCCCCCCAGTTGCAAGATTTGCAAAATCTGCAGGAGGCTTTTACGGAATCCGAAGTATGCCTTGCTCTAGACCATCTACCGGGAGACAAAGCCCCGGGCCCGGATGGTTTCTCTATAAATTTCTACAAGTCCTGCTGGCCAATCATTAAAGCAGATATTATGGCTGTCTTCTTTAGCTTTCACTCCCTTCGCGCGTCGTACTTCCATTTACTCAATACAACTAATATTGCGTTGATTCTAAAAAAGGAGAGAGCCAACAAAATCCAAGATTATAGACCTATTAGCCTCATTCACGGGATTGGCAAGTGGATTGCCAAAACGCTAGCGCGGCGGTTGGCACCGTTCCTTAATAGCTTGGTCTCACGGGCCCAAAGCGCCTTCATCAAGACAAGAAGCATTCACGACAACTTTCTCTATGTCCGCAACCTAATTACAAGACTTCATCGCTCCAAAGGCCCCTCGCTCTTATTCAAGCTAGACATAGCCAAGGCCTTCAATTCGGTTCGTTGGGACTACCTTTTGGATTTGTTGCACAGAAAAGGGTTCCCCCTTAGATGGACTAACTGGATGGTAGCCCTCTTAAGGTCCGCCTCGTCAAGAGTCCTTCTCAACGGCATTCCTGGCAATGCGATTACTCATGGGAGAGGGCTGCGGCAGTGTGACCCCCTTTCACCCTTCCTCTTCATCTTGGCCATCGACCCATTACAACGTCTCCTAGAGGTGGCCACGGACTTGGGATACCTCGCCCCCTGCACGATTGGCTTGTCAGAATCAAAACCTCCATCTATGCAGACGATGAGGCCATTTTCATCAACCCTAGCCCCAGTGAATTAAACATAACCACCCAAATCATCCTCAACTTCGGGAAGGCCACTGGCTTTCACACCAATTTTCAGAAAAACACAGTACTCCCCATCAGTTGCGACCATTTAGACCTTACCTCAATCCTTCACGACTGCCCGGCAATCCGTTCAACCTTCCCAATCAAGTATCTGGGACTGCCGCTCACCTACAGAAGGCTCCACAAAGTGGACTTTCAACCGCTTCTCGACAAGGTGGCGGGAAGGTTAGCGGGTTGGCAGGGATGCTTTCTATCTCCAGCAGGGCGGGTCACCCTAGTAAAATCAGTTCTCACCTCAATCCCAGTTTATTTCCTCACAGTCTTCAAAATCCCCAAAGCGATCCTTCACACCATAGATAAACTAAGGCGTCGTTTCCTTTGGGCTGGTCATGACATTTTTTCGGGTGCAAAATGCAGAATTAACTGGGAAAGAGTGTGTCGCCCAACCCAACTGGGCGGTTTAGGCATCTTTAGATTTGCCACAATTCTCCTCGACAATCAGATTGCACTGGCTTTAGCAAGAATGGAAGAACTCATCCAAACCCTGGGTTGGCATGGAAATCCCTTGTCACGACTCGGATCGAAATCTTTTTGCGACAGCAACAAGGATCTCCCTCGGGGATGGTAAAACAACTAAATTCTGGTTTTCGGCTTGGTTATTTGGAGAGGCCCCCAAAGACATAGCCCCCTTGATTTTCTCATCTTCCTTTCGCAAAATCTGAGGCGGTGTTCTCGGCCTTCTGAGCAGGCGGTGGTTGCAGGACATCAACCTCACGATAGGATTCTCAGTCCCACACATCGAACAATTCGTACGACTGTGGACCAAAGTCAACCAAACCCAACTAACTCAAGGTACCCCTGACGAGATTTCCTAGAAACAAAGTCTGACCGGAACCTACTCTTCAAGATCCGCCCATGCCTTACATTTCATGGGTTCCTTAGCGACCAACTTCAAACCTCTTATCTGGCAAAGCCAAGCCCCTCCGAAGGGGAAATTTTTCGCCTGGCTAGCAATTCAAAATAAACTTTGGACCTCAGACAGGCTCGAAACAAGGGGGTGGCCAAACCATTGTTTGTGTCCCCTTTGCAGACACACTCCGGAATCTGCCTTACACCTCTTCGCACAATGTCACTTCTCAGGTCGTATTTGGAAACACATGGCGGACTGGACAGGAACTGAAAGTCTTCAACCCTCCACGTGGTCCCCTTGCACGAACATCCTAGCCTGGTGGTCCAACATGGCAAAGGTGTCAGGTTCCTTCCTTAGGAAGGCCAGGACGACGACCATAATTTTAATTTCATGGGAGCTTTGGAAGGAAAGAAACGCGAGAATTTTCAACAATAAAGCAACAACGCCTCTCGATCTTCTAGCTAAGATCAAGGAGGAGGGCAGTGCTTGGTTTCTAGCGGGGGCTAAATATTTGGAGTTTTTTAGTTCTTTGTAATTAAGGCTTTGTTTTTCTAACTCTGGCTCCTTGCGGATTCGCTCCGCTTCTTCTTTATTAATATAACGGGCAACCCTCCTGCCGGTTTCATTCAAAAAAAAATCTCCTATGATTTTCTTCCACGGACAATACTGCTACCAAGTACACATGAATGAAGATCATCGATAATCTACTTCCCGTTGTCGTCGTGATCATCAGCACTCATGATGTTGTTGCAAGATCTAGAGTCTTCGACGAGAAAGATAAAAAAGTCTAGCGCATTCATCGACTCGAGGACTTGATGATGACATATTGTTCGTCTAGAATCTTCAATGTAAATGTTGAGTACTTGTGTATATTATACTTTATCCATGAGTTATTAATATAAATCAGATGATATTTCTCACAAAAAAAAAGTAACACCCCTAAAAAACTACCTAAATGTATGTTCTTTGCTATGGATAAAAATATCATATTACACCAGCACGACGAGTTGACATCGTCAGGATCGGCCTACTCGACCCACGTCCTCGGCTCCGCCGCGCATTCGGTAGAGTTTTGTTTTCTCTCTTCGTGTTAGAGAATTTTTAGGGAGGTGTAATTTGTTTGTTGGTAGATTGATTTTTCTGTTTTTTGTTACATACTTTAAGGGAGGTGGAAGGGAGAGCTGCGAGGGGCGACGTACCACGGTGACCGCAAAGTCTGCTACTACAACCACCACATTTTCTTCTTTTTAAGTAGTACTAGCTACATCCACGTGCTTTTCTACGAATAAAATATCATATATATTACCTTAGCAAGTTGAGTCGATGTTGTCAGGATGGACATGCTCCATGCCTTCAGCTTCGCCTTTGCGCACGGTTGAGCTCACCAAGCTGGCGTCACGTCTCTGCCACTGTGCTCAGCCTACCACGTGCCCGGTTGAGCTTGTTGTGACCTACGTCGTAGTTTTTTGTTGAAGTTAATTTATTTGCAGTTCGAAGAGTTTTTTTTATTTTTTTGTTATAGATTTTTTAGGGAGATGGAATTTGTTTGTTAGGAGATGGTTTTTCTGTGTTTTTGTTAGAGGTTTTCTAGGTGGGTACGAGGAGACGACGTGCCATCACCACTACCAATTGGTTCTTTTTAAGTAGTAAAGATATATTAAAAAAACTGTATTGGATCTGAAATTAGGACTACTAATTCAGCAGTAGTAACAACTGTAGTATAGTAGCATGCTTCATTCTTTCCAATCTACACCAGATAAACAGAGAAGTTCTGCATGCCTCACGCGGTCATGCTTGAAAATATAGGTTATCTTTCGCTAAGAGCTTCAGTCTGCTATCTATGCTTGGCTACGATCGACGAGTACGGAATAATCAAAGACGAACCCAGATGATAAGCCACCCATTAAGCCTAATGGAAGATGTAGGTGACAAGGAGCGCGACGAGCATAAGCACGTACGCCACGCCCTGGTCGATGTCCTGCCCGTCGATCCTGCGCGCCGCCGCCTCGTGCCCGCCGTGCGCGAGCTGCATCAGCCCAGACAGGAAGAACGCGCCGAAGAGGAGCGACAACGACCTGGCCGAGATCGATCGGGCCATTGATACACCAATCGCAGTTGCAGCTAACTAAAACGCGAACGAAATGGAATAGTAGTATGTACTCTGTACTGAGCTGTGTGGATGTGGAGCAATGAGATGGTGAGTAGAGGGGGTCTCGGCACGGCGAGGTATATACGCGGGCACTGAAGGAGACTTGCACCTCTCGCGCGGGATAGGCGCCGTGGTCAGCAAACTCAATGGATCTACGAAGGAGACTTGCACACTGGCTCGGAGCCGGAGGTAGTGGCCGTCTCGCCTAGCCGTCTCGGTTGATTCCGTTCCGACGCGAAGAATCAAAACGAGTGGATTACGTACTCTCCACACTTGCTTAGGTCATGCAAACCGGCTAACCGTGAGATTTTTTCTATAAAGCTTTGAAAATGTGCAATGTTCATTTCCCCTTCAAGTTTCTATGGAGGATTAGAGTGCCTCTGAGAATAAATATTTTTATTTGGTTGATGCTAAAAAAAGCATTCCGACTAAGGATAATTTGTTAAGAAGATGTTGGAAAGGGGATAAGGAGTGTCAATTATGTGGTCATGCAGAAGACATTGATCATCTTTTCATATCTTGTCCTCTGGCTAGTTTCATTTGGACTGTTCCGAAAATTGCTTTTGGTTTCAACTCCTCTCCCTTAAATGTAGATCATCTTTTTGGTGTTGGCTGAAACAATTCAGTGGGAGGGTCAGGGATTTAGTTACAATTGGAATTGCTGCAGTTGTATGGGCTATCTGGAAAGCTCGTAATGCAACTTGTTTTAGAAATATCATGCCTAATGATCCAGCTGACCTTGTGTGTACTATTTGCTCTTGGCTAAATCAATAGGTGATACTACAGACAAAGGAGGAAGCAAGAGAGGCACTTCAAACGGGAACTAAGTTGCTAGGGTAGGTTGTGTATGAGGTTTACAATTCTCAGCGCGGATGGAGGTCACTTGTAGCAAGAATTGCTAGGTGAAGGAGATAACTGAAGCAGAAGGTTGCAGTAGCTGCTTTTAGAGTAGATCTTACTGGAGTAGTTTTTGGTTGCTCTTGTTAGTTTGTTGTAATAAAAAGGATTAAGTACATGTTTGGTCCCTCAACTATATACGATGATTAATTTTCGTCCCTCAACCGAAATACCAGATATAACGACCCTCCAAGTATCAATACCGGACAAAAACTATCCCTCCATCTGTTTTAGAGTGGTTTTGGACCCACATGGCATTCTTGGCAAAAAAAAAAAAATCAGAACTCTCTCAGCTTATCAGGTTCACTCCTCTTGCAGCTCCTGTAGAACATGCAGCTGACGATGAACTCGAGGACAACGCAGAGCGCGTTGATGTAGGCGATCGAGAAGGCCTCGCCGGCGACCCCTGGCGTGAGCTTCCCGACCCTCCGGCGTTGCGAGATGACCGGGCCGGAATAAGCGCCTCCTGACCGCATCTGCCGAGGTTGGTGGGCAGCGCCGGCCTTAGGTCCGTGGGCACGCGGCCCCGATGATGACGCACGCTCGACGAAACACGGCGGTGTGGCGCGGCGCTCCATGGCGGCCACCACGACAGCGTGATTGCAAACCACGGTGGCGATGCCGACGGCCACCGAGTATGCGATGGTGCCGACGACGGAGAGCGTGAGCGTGGCCGTGTGGGAGGTGAGCCCCGGAGATTAGCGGCGGCGTCGCATGGCGCAGAAGCGACGCGATGTTCCGGCGAGCGAGCATGCCGACGATGCGAGCCTTGGCGGCAAAGAAGAAAGCGATCGCCAAAGCACTGTTCAACAAGAAGGTGGTCGCCGTGCGCTTGCCAAGAACCCCGTGCGGTCAAGACTCGGCGGCGTGGGGATGCTCGGTGGTGGTTGTAGCACAATTGCACTAATGGAACACATCAACAATGACAACATTAAATCGGTCGGGGACACAAGGAAGCAGGTTTATATATCTTTGCGCTCCCATTTAGTAAGAACCGACAAGATCGTAACATCTTATTCAATGCTTCATCTAATTCAGCGATTAGTCTCGCTAATAAGAAGAGATAAGTTTGAGCAAGAGCGGTTAGCTCCATTGAAGTAGCCCCCCCTCCTAGTACAGACCAGGCCAGCTCAAGAGTCAAGAGTAGTAACCAGAAGAGTGGCAAAAATGGCAAGCAAACCAAGATCGAAGGTAAATGAACCCATGACCAAATCATAGGTATCAGCCAAGAAGCGTTGCAATCGAACAACAAGAGTCGCTTGCAAGTTGTCTGATAAATTAAATCCTCCGGGAAAATCCAACGGATAGGGTAGCCCAAGCACACATTTTGGGATCAAGAAATGCCAAGCCGGGAGGCGGCGAGAATAAAAAGAAGGAATCGAATCAATCCAAGCAATTCAACAATGTTGTTGACATCAAAGTAGAGGTCGGTGAGTGGGTGAGGTTAGCGAGCTCGAGGGCACGCTTGGCTGGAGAGCGTTATAGTGGAGGTAGAGCCGGTGGCGACGAGCCCCGCGACGGCGGGGAGAAGCGTCCCGCTAGGCCCTTCCCTACTGGTGAGGCGTTGGCGACCCGCCGAGATCGTCGCATGCCACGCCTCGAACCCACCTCGCGCGCGCGCCGCCCGCACGGTCCCGCCCGGTGCCCACAGCCGGGCTCAGCGGCCCATCGAGTCCACGCATAGTTCTTCCTCGCCTCCGCCTCCACCCTCCTCCCGCGCATCCCGCCTTCTCCGAGCTCCCGACTCTACCTCCATGAGGGGGTGGAGGCGGCGGATCTGAGGGAGGTGGAAGGAACGAAGGTGTTGGGGTGGATGGAAGGTGGGAATGCAAAGGCTATGAACGCGAGGGGAGATGGGCGTGGCGGAGGTCGCGTGGTGGGGAGGTGGGCGCCATGAGGAAGAGGAGAGGCATAGAGGCGAGGAGCATGGCGGGGTCGCTGGGGTAGGGGAGGAGATGCGGCGGAGTGGGGATGAGATGTGACCGAGGTAATTTTTTATCCGGCTTGAATGCCACGTAGGTCAAACACCGGTCAAAACCACTCTAAAACAGGTGGAGGGATAGTTTTTGTCCGGTATGCAAACTTGGAGGGTCATTATATCTGGTATTTTGGTTGAGGGACGAAAATTAATCATCGTGTATAGTTGAGGGACCAAACATGTACTTAATCCTAATAAAAAAAAGGTTGAATTAACGGTGTAGCTTGCCTTCTAGCCCTACTTGACCTCCTTCACACTAAGTTGCTTCGCCCAATTCATGTGAATATAGAAGGGGTGTCAAGTAGAGGATCTTTTTGGTTTTTTGTCTTTCTTTTGTTCAGCTTTGTAAACAGAAAACTTAGTTTGGTTTCTATTAATAGAAATAGGAAGGGTTTCCCTCTGTTATATAAAAAAACCATGCGATTTTTAGAAATGATTGTGGGAGAAGTGATCGAGGAGTCGTGAAGTTGGTGGCTTGGTTACGTGGTACATTAGTGATGTGCCTAGAGCCAATCATAGAGATGATTGTATCATTTCTATGTTTAAGAACTTTGAATAATACGTTATTTAAATCGTTTGAATGAAAATATCATTTATATTGATTGACAAGTATGTGACTTGTTCGTAAAAATCTCTATTCATGTTTACAATGTCATTAGAAACATATCTGATCTTATGTCATTGTGTGTGACACTTATGATTTATGGATCAACACATGTATTGATTGATGATCACGTTTCACGAATCATAGATATGATATATCAAATCAATAATGTGGATATATGTTAAAGAACATAGTGTTGGATTGACCAGTCTTGATACATTACGAGAATTGTTATATTCTTAAGTGTCATTAGTTGGTCTCATACATAGCGTATGTGAGATTGTTAGACCTAAGATCGTCAAAGTTTTCTATTTGTGCAATAGTTTACTTAGGGGTTGCCAAACGCTACTCCATAAATGTGTGGTCATAAAAGTACCTTTCGGGTTTACTATGAAACATGCAGAGGAATATGAACGTTCAAGATGGAATTTGCCCCTACTCTTCAACGGGAGAGATATCTGTAGCCCCTCGATGTGGTTGGATTAAAGAAGTGCATGACTATGCTTAATATGGTTGAGGAGTCAACTACAACTAAGTAATCAATTACAACATTAAGTGAATGATCGAGATATCATAGGATGGCACGCGTCTCGTCTTGAGTTCAATCTGGTATTTGTGAGGTAAAGGGGTCAACAGACGAGCTTTATAAAGGTTCATCCAATATGATCTTTATGTGTATTCGGGAGTCGCTATGTCCTACCAGGAACTGCTACCAACTTGTGGATCGAAAAGGAGTTTCTGGATCACGGCCGATTACGCATGAACCCACGGGGTCACACACTTAATGGGTTAGAACAAACTAGTTCGGATTGGATCCGTTAGAGGCTTAAATCATATTATTATCCGCACGTGGTTAAAAGTCCTAATAGTTTTCTAATGTAGAGATCTGTTAGGGCCTCTTTATAGGGTGAAGCATAGAGGCTTTTGGGAGGATGTTGCACCACTCACTGAAACCTTAGTCACCTCCTCCCCAAAGGCCCTGCTGTGCGCGCTAGTGCTAGTACACCGGCGCACGGCGTTCCACCCCTGGACATGTGGATACCGTGGAGGCTATTTCTTTGCGATCGTTGTTGCACTGATCGAGAATGGTCTGCGATGTACATACGCAACGCGAGGGCCTGCTGGAGGAAACGATCGACAGCCAATGACGTTGGACGATCGACTACTTCCACTACATCGATGCGTGCGACATTGGACTGGACTACTTTAACTCTTTTTCCGCTGTACTGCGCGTGTAGTGGTAACAATATATGATCTTTTACTCGCATGCCTTCTTGGTTTATACAGTAAAATTTTTTATTGCGCGCTAACGTAACCTACCGTATCCCAACAGTGGCTTCATTGTGAGAGTGACCAAGGTGCCGGTATTGACCAAATGGGCGTGTTTATTGGACCCGGCCGTACCGATTAAATGTGTCCACCTTTGTAGACTGTTTCTAACTTTTAAGCTTGCCCTCCCTCAAAACCAAAAAGAAAAAATAGAGACGGGATGCCGTCCAAACCCCATTCGACGTACAGGACATCAACCAACATTCCAACTGTCGGATCGAAAGCCTTGCAGCGTATTGTAATCTTCATCAGCAGACACTCTTTTCCTGGACTCGACCTTACCAATTTGCATCTCCGTCACGATTCCTCGCGCTTCCTTCATGCAATCCTATCCTCGACAATGTGGAGCGAGCGACGACAGGGATGGGTGAGTCACTACAACATGGATACGGATTCTAGAGCATTCAACTAAACCTGGTGTTTGACTTAAGTGCCACTGAATAACAATTCCATGATGTTTATCTTAATTTAGAGGCGTTTACTATGATGGCGCATAAATGTGTCGGAGTAGGATGCACCATGACACAAATAAGCGTCGGCATATCCTTAATCAACAAAGGCATATATTAATGTCGACTTAGACCATGGATCGACACTTAATATATGTCGGCTAATGAAGTAAGAAGGGCACATATCATTCGTCGAGTTAGATCAAGCACGATGTTTATAAGTGCTGAAGATTTGCAAACGCCAGGATAGACCATATCCTCTACAGAAACTAAAATTTTAGGTGGGAGAGCAAGTCAAGTGGGAGAACACATGAAACCTGCTAAAAACTAAAGCCCAAAACAAGCCTTAAAAGTCCAGCTCCTCCCTCTTCTCTCTCATTCTCTCTCTATCCCCATACACTCTCGTACTGCACAGGATAATATCCCCAAATCACTCCTCAGATCTTCAAATCCCAACATCCCAATGTGCGGGGAGCTGGGCCTCGGGCCTCTTGGGCCATGGCCCGAGGCCCAGCAAAAACATGCATGTAAAAATATTAAAATCCACCATGTAGGTAGTAGTTTGGGCCACAGCACAGCAGGCCGGCCCGAGGCCTAGGCCAAGTGCTGGCTCCGCCCCTGCTAATGTGGCTGTAGTGATCTCTAGTGAGTATTTTGGCTCTAGGTTTAGCTGAACTTTGGGAGGAGGCCATAGTGAAGGTGGTGGTTGCCTCCTGCCGTTGTTGGCTTGGTGGGCTGAGATTCGATATGCTTTACTCAGATTGGCTAATAATCATAATATTTTTGTAAGATGTATGCTGATAAAGGAACAAGATCTGTTAGTGCTAATAAAGGACAATATCTTGGTACTGATAAAAGAATTGTGCTGTTAACAGACATAAAGAAGGAACAATCATCCGTAACAATGTGCACGTGATGTACTTTGAATGACTACAATTATTGCTTACTCTTTATTATATGGTTCTGTGTTTATTTTTTTGATGTATCAATGTTGGTGAACTCCTGAAATTTTTAGGATAAAGAATGTAGCAAATGGCCAGTAGTTGCAGTCATCATCTTCTGACAATGGGCTGCTTGTGGATGAGGTGAAGCAAACAAGGACCAGGAAGCTTGGACAAAAACAACAAGATGGGGTATAAAATTGTTGTAAAATTTTTACTTATATAAACTAAAATATGAGTATGGAGACTAGCTTTTACAAACATATATTGGCATTCATTTTGTAGGATGGTGAGGAAGTTGCTTTGTGTTCACTAACTGGCTCCAAATTGTGGCATACGACAGATTAGATGCACTAACAAAAAAGCTAAAGCCTTGGATGGACTGCCCTTAGGAGAATACTATGAGGTCATAGTTGATGTTGTGCTTGATAAAAATGTCTTACTACCTCGACTCCAAGGGCAGGCTACCAAGTTGGGTGCTGCTATTGGCTATTGCATCGTTTGGCCATTTCAAAACGTATGGAATGCACTCTATTGTACAATCAAATATATTTGTGTATAACTCTTGCTTATGTATGATCTTGTTTTTCTTTGTAGGTTGTTCAAAAAGATGGATCACCTCTGCATATGTCCAAGCGTGCAATAGGTGATCATTACTGAAGATTGTACTAAATTCAGAGTGATTATAATTTTGCAAAAATGCCACTTAGTATTCCTACTCTTTTCTTTACTTTTCTGGATTTTCGCAAGTGATCAGATGATGAATACAATTAGTCTTTTGCAAAGGAACAAATATAGTATAGTAATAGTGCCAGTCTAACTTATTTTGTTATAGACAATATGTGATGATGGTTGTTGACTTTATTTTGTGGGCCTAATAATACCAAGTAGTAGGAAGGTAAAGTAAGAACTATTTTGTGGCTTTTGCTACCTAGACTTCTCTATTGTGAAGGAAACATCAGTATTGATGTGTATGAAAGTTGTGACGTGTAATATGACTTGGGCATGTCTTATGGACCATCTATGACATCTATGAAGTGCATATTTACTTTGCTCCTCTAAGTATATTCAGATTGCTTGAGGTGTAGCTGTGTGTACTCAATTTTACTTCTGCTATGCATTACTTCATATTTGAGATGAATGTGATGGATCAAATGCATAGAGAATGATGAATTCAGGAATGGAAAATGGCAGAAAAAAAGTCTTGTATGAACCATTGCACTGTATAATGTCAATATCATGTATGAAATTATCATAATGAGCATGTGATGGCGAAGACCTATTATGGCATTTGGCAAATGCCAGAGAGGATCAAATAAGGTGTTTAACTCGTGCCAGAGCAGCTATTGATCAAACACGACGCTTAGCATATACCGGACTTGCGCAACCATGGTGTTTACTATATGTCAGACTAGAACAACCATAGCGTTTACTATATGCCAGAGTTAGCCAACCACGGCGTTTGCCATGTGCCAGCGCTGCTCAAAAGGGGCGTCTAGTATATGCCGGTAATTCATCAAAGCTGGCGCATGAAAACGCCCTAGTTGGTTAAGCGTCGGGAATACTTTTCCCCAATGGCATTTTCCTTGATGGCCAATAAACGCCCTAGAAAACTATTTAGGAGAGTTTAGGCACATAAAGTGGCATATATAAATGCCCCTACAAGCCTATCAAGTTGTAGTGAGTGGGCATGGCAGCGGCGCGTAGGCACAACGTGTTGGGCCAAATATCCATCCACATGAAGAATCCACATAGCCCAAGAGCCCAGAAAGGCCTAACGCGTGTGAGCCGGTATTGATTGTCGTTGTGATGGACGGTAGAGATTGTTCTTTGAGTGGGATGGGGAGTGAACAAAAACACTACCTCTTGCCTTTCTTCAGGCGATACCGTAGGAGTGAGAGAGGTGAAACCAAACCATTAGCACCACGAAAGGAGAGACAAGAGAGGTGGAGACCGGCGAATGAGGTGAAATAGTATATCCAGATCGGTGTATCCTGCTTAGTATTTATCAAGCTCTTGATCGACTCCAAGTTTGGTTAGTTCGTTCTACACTCATGCTCTATGATTTGCGCGGTTGGATTGAGGATTTCATTAGTGGAACACCAGATTTGAGGGGGAGTTTGACAGCTCCATTAGCAGCCGATTCTCATCAGGGCGTAATTTTGGTAGATTCTCTCTTTGAGGGGTAAAATGATCGATGCCCGAATTGGCTGAAATGTTGTCGGTTTTAAGGACTTGTTGATCTACATTCCTTTCATTGCCACACTGGGTTTCTCCTAACAATTAAGCTCGGCCACATACACGACACACCAAAGTAGTAGCGAGTATTATTACCTCAGCAACCAGCAACGGCACGAACAGTGATTGGTTATTGGCTTATTGCTGCTCCACCTCCAGTCCTCCAATAACTGTCCACATGCAAGCTACAGCCAGGGCGAGTCGTAGACGGGGGTGACCACGGACTTGACGGCGAGGAACTTGTCGAGCGCGTGCACGCTGGAGTCCTTGCCGAACCCGCTCATCTTGCGCCCGCCGAACGGGCCCGTCCATGGCGAGGTAGCAGTTCACCCACACCACCCCTGCGCGGATCGACCTCGTCATCCTGTTCGCCACGTCGATGTCCTTGGTCACCACCCCCGCAGCCAGCAGCCCGTACCTGGTGTCGTTCGCCTTCGCGATCGCCTCCTCCACCGTCCTAGAACAAAAAAAGATGCAACTTCTCTTGTCATTTCACAATGCGCAATCTCTGTCGCTATCATGGTGTTTCATTTGAACTGCTGCAACAAGGTGTCGGTGATCGATTGGATTGGGAATTGGGATGGTAGCCAGGCTTACTTGAACTTCATCGGGCACATGACGGGTCCGAAGATTTCCTCCTTTGCTATGATCATGTCCTCCTGTGAAAGATTCATGCGTGTCAGAAATTAGATAGAGTCAAGTGATCATGTAATTACAATTTGTCTTGGACGTGAAATTGACCTTCACATCGGTGAAAATTGTAGGCTCAATGTAGTAACCTTTTTGCCCACGGGGCTTTCCTCCTGTCAGGACAGTGGTCTCTTCTCTCTTGCCATGCTCAATGTAGTTGAGCACCCTCTCATATTGAGCCTTGTCCACCTATATACAGGAGTAACATTACTACGTTTCTGATTCAAGAAAGATCAATCTGTGTTGCAGAAATAACGGTAAGTACTTATTTGTGGTGATTTATTGTGGATACTGATTTAACCTGAGGCCCTTGATTGACGCGAGGATCGAAAGGGTCTCCGACAACTCAATTCTTCATGCTGTCTGCCAACTTCTTCTCGAATCGACCGTAAATGCCCTCTTGCAAGTAGATGCGACTCGCGGCGGCGCAAGTTTCTCCCTGCAAAATCCAGTGCAGCTGATGAATGATCAATTACTCTATCTCATACGGCTACGCTCTCTGTTAAGATGTTCACCTTGTTGAAGAGGTTTGCGCTGATGGCGAGATCGACGGTCATGTCCAGGTCTGCATCGTCGAAGATGATGAGCGGCGACTTGCCGCCAAGCTCGAGTGGCACTGGCTTCAGATTGCTCCTTGCAGAGGCCTGCATTATGAGTCGTCCAACCTCTGTAGATCTCGTGAAACTAACCTGCAAAAAAGAAACACCATTGCATTGGTTGCAAGAAACTGGTTCATGTACTGACTGATCGTTGTTATAAGAGATTATACCATGTCAACATCCATGTGAGACGCAATTGCAGCTCCTGCTGTTGGACCGAATCTGTGATCATATTGATCACCCCATCTGGGATCCCTGCCTGCAGAATACAACCCGAAAAGTTCAGAGCACCAACAACTGAACCAAAGTTCCAGTGACAAGAAAAAGGAAAAATGATGGGAAAACAAAGCTACGTCGTGTGTCACACTGTCACGTCATGCAGGAGCGGAGCCGGCCACGGCTCAAGCCTCAGGCTGGATCTGTTCTTGGGCCAAAGCTGGAATATTTGATGATTTTTCAAAAGACTTTAGGTGTTTTTAACACTAGTAAGATTTTCAGGCATCGGACTATAGCCCACCCAGCCCGAGAACTGGATCCGTCCCTGCTTCACCAAATGAGCAACGTACAGGGCACTGAGAGGCGTCTGCTCGGCCGGCTTGACGACCATGGTGCAGCCGGCGGCGAGCGCCGGGGCTACCTTGGTGAAGAACATGACGCAGGGGAAGTTCCAGGGGATGATGAGCCCGGTGACGCCGACGGGCTCGCTCAGGGTGTACCCCTGGAACTGCCTCGACATCTTGAGCGTCTCGCCGTGGATCTTGTCGGCCGCGCCGGCGAAGTAGCGCAGGGTGCCGGCGGCGCCGTCGACGTCGACCACCCTTGTGAGCGTGAGGAGCTTGCCGCCGTCCAGGCACTCGAGCAAGGTCAGCTCGACTGCGTGCTGCTCCACCAAGTCCGCGTACTTCAGCATGATCCTTCCTCTTTCCTGCACGCCGTCGATTTTTCAGTTGGAATTGGAATCATACTTGAGATAATTGCTCACTTGAGTTCTTCTTCCATCTGTTCTTGACGAGATGGAAGCCATTTTTGTGTGGCGAGGAAAGGAAGAAAGAGTCGTACGGATCCGGGCATGCGAGGCCATTCGCCATGATCGAAGGCTTCACTTGCGGCCCTCACCGCCAAGTCCACATCCTCCTTGTCACCTTCGGAGACGTTGGCTATGCATCCCCGGTGCGTGGATCCCTATTCTCGATCGTGTTGCCTGAAGAAGAAATACCCAGCGTGAGAAACTGAAAATCCTTCCATCAGATCCGGGCATGCTAGCTTCGTAAAGGGACAACGCTAGCTTCCCAAGATCAAATAGATGTTAATGACTCGATCGCTCACACGGTTCTAATGAAATAAAATCTTGTTTGGAAATTTGGACAGAAGATTTTTCTTAAGAAATCTTACGATTTAGTTCAAATCCGAGAGAAAAAAAAAACCTAAAACTCTCAAAGAGATCACCACACGGCCACACCCAAACTCCCCAGAAGAATTCTCACTCCACAAGAGCTTGTTTGGATACATTATCATCTGACTCAATCCCTTCAGATTAACTTGGAATTTGAACTAAAATCCCTTCCGATCTGAAGTAATTGGTTGTAATCCCTCCATATCCAAACAAGCCCCAAGCGATGAAACGGTGCGTGGTGTCCCTTGCCACTCACAGGGACTTATCTTCTCCCCCACATGCCTCCGATCATACGCATCTCACTCTGTATCTTAGAGTGCGTTTGGTTCAATGAACCAAACTATTCAGGACCAAATGGTTCGAGAAATGGGCTCGTTCATGCGTTTGGTTCCCTGAATGGAACCAAACGGTCCAGGACCAAACCATCCCACATAAAGGAATATTCCTTTGATATGTTGTATGAGTTGGTTTGTTGAAATCGAGCGAACCACACTGTTCACTCTCGTTCGTCTCCTCCCAGCGCGTCCTCGCTCCTCCCAAGCCATGCCTTGCCTCCTTCCCCGACGAGCCACGCTGCTGCTCGGCCTCCTTCCCGGCGCCCGGTGACATCGGCTCCTCCTCCTCCCTGGCGCCCTCCTCCTCTCGGCCTCACCCGGATCCACCTCCTCCTCCGTCTTTGCCTCCTCCACCTCCGTCCTCCCGGCGCCCTCTTCCTCCTGGCGCCCTTCTCCTCGCCGGCCTCACCCGGATCCACCTCCCTCCTCCGCACCGCCCTCCTCCACCTCCGTCCTCCCCGGCGCCCCTCCTCCTCCCTGGCAACCTTCTCCTCGGCACCCTCCTCCCCGAGCCGCTGTTGGCTCGCCGCTGGAGGCTCTCAGAGCATGCACGGTGTGTAGTGCCCAAGCTCTGCCCGCCCGCCAGCGAGAGGTTGAAGAAGCCATGTCATGTGAGGCCACCGGGTCGAGATCTGCTGAAGGGGTTAGCGCGCTAAGGCGTTAAGAACCATACGATTGAAATTGGACGGTCAGGATGCGCGGGATGATCGGACTGGTCCGAACGGCCCAATCAACACGGACCGTTCGATCAAAATTTAACGGCCTAGATTGAGTTGGCGTTCGGACTGGTCCGAACGACCCAATCGCTTTCAACCGTTGGATCCTCATCTGACGGTTGCGCGCAAAGGTGGCTTGACCCAGGTGCGGCTAGGGGGTTTGGTTGAACAGCGTGCATAGCAAGGCTCAAAGCCAAAGCGAGCGATGCTTGAGCCCAAGTTTTAAAAACATATTGACCAAGAAACAAAAGGGTTTGACCAAGGCTTTAGAAATAGGAATAAAATTCCTAAAATTCTAAAATAATTCAGAGGGGTTCCTGGGACAACCTAGTACTCAAATAAAATCTTAAACTTCACTGTTCAAGAATTAATTTGAATAATTTAAATTCAAACTTACAAAAGGTTATTGATTTGAGTTTAAATTTTCCGAGGGTCAAAAATAGTTCCAAAAATTTGGTAAAAATATTTTTATTCAAGATAATTAATATAGTATTTTAATAAATTATTTCTAGAAGATAAACAAGAGTTTTTGTTCTTGTTTTCTTTTGGAGCTAATATATGAGTTGTAGGTTTAAACTTTATTTGAAATTTTCCAAGTGCAATAAATGATGCAAATGTTTCAAATATAGTATTTTAATAAATTATTTCCAGAAGAAGTTTAATCCTTTAAATAATGACTCTGAGTTGTATTCCAACTTTAGTTACTTGCACCACTAATGTCGTCAAATATTGTTAGATGTCGTCAAATATCATCAAATATCGTCAAATGTCGGCAAATATCGTCAAATGTCGGCAAATATCGTCAAATGTCGATAAATATTGGTAAATGTTGTCAAATGTCGGCAAACATAATCAAATGTCGATAAATATTGTTAAATGTCGTTAAATATCGTCAAATGTCGTCAAATGTCGTCAAATAATGTCAAATGTCGTTAAAGCTCTACATATGGTATTTAGTTACTCTACAATTTTTATAGATTTTTATAGGTATCTTGCTATTTTTCTTGTTTAAAAAGTGTATCGGTATTTATAAAATATTTACCATGTACAAATGAAAACAAAAATTAAGTTCACAATATTTTAATTCAGCTCTAAGTACCTTATATACCTACTCTGGATTTCTTATATTAGAGGTGTCTTCCCATTTTCCTAGTTGAAAAGTATTTTCAAATTAACAAAATATTTCTTGTGTAAAAATAAAAACCTATAAAGTTTTCTTAGTATTTTTGCGTATTTATTCTAAATCGTTAAAATCGACAACATAAATAATATCTATACGATTAACTAAACTATACACATATAAAATGATGTATTGCATCAAACATCAATACAACTAAAATTATCTAATCCGTTGAATTCTATGTCGCTATTTTTATTTGCTAACCTACAAGGTTTCAAATTTATACACTACTACAAAAAGGCTACATTGGGCGCATCATCACAGACGGTTGACCAAAACCGTCAGATTAAATCTAATCACTGAGCGATTTTGGTTTAGTGACCGCTCGTTATTCTTGCATTGCGCTAAAACCGCTGTGAAGAAGTAATATCACGACGGTTTTCAACACTGAACCGTCTGTGAATTTCGTGCTCATCACAGCGGTTCGTGTTGAAAACTGTCTGTAGTATCCTGAGCGGTTGCGTATTATAAAACCGCTCGTGATATATATCTTATCACAGACGGTTTGTATTAAGAACCGTCTGTGACTTTGAATTTTTCTTACTCTCTAATTTTACCATGGCTTGGAATCACTAACACTCCAATTTTACCTTGGCTCATTTCAATCTATGGTAAAATCAGAGAGTTGGTGATTTGAAGCCATGGTAAAATCGGAGTGTTAGTGATTTCAAGCCATGGTAAGAACCGTCTGTGATATGTCGTCACAGATGGTTTTTGTATGAAACCGTCTGTGATTAGCAACGCGGGAGTTCAAAAAATTTTGAACGCGCGCGCGGGATGCAAAATGTTTTCACGCTGTCCTTATATATTATAGCCACCCTAGCCTTGTTTTCCATCAGTCTCTCCCTCTCCCCTCCCCACACCGAGCTCCCAAGAACCACCCCTGATTCCCGTCGTGGTTCAATGAGGAGAGACACTGACGCAACGACAAGGAGGAGGGATGCGGAGGAGCTCCTTGTCTGCTTGCAGGAGGTAGATCAGGAAGGTACGTGTACATCCCCATAACATACACAATTTGTTGGTGTTTATTGTAAAGAAAATTATCTTAATTTTGTGTTACCTAAGGTCGGAGCGTCGCTGGAGGGTTTTCAGTCGTCTCTCCTTGCCAACGAGCTTGAGTCGAACTCGACGACATGCAAGAACATCTTGTGATATGCTAGTGAGGTACAAAGAGGAGCTCACAAGACCAATCCAAGAAGCCGATGAGTTCTTCAGGAGCTTGGAGACATAGATAATTTCTAGCTAGTTTAACTTTGTAACTTTATTATTTTTTTCCCATTCGGAGGGGACATTGTGAAACATTTTGGTTTCCTTTTCCTATAATGTGTTTGCCATCAGAATTTTAATTGGATTTTAGTTGTCTTACTAGAGGTTGCATATGGAAAATATTGTCTAGCAATTGATTGGTTTGGCTCAAATCTCATTTTTTTTGCAATAGAAAAACTATCACAGCCGGTTTTGAATAAGAACCGTGCGTGATAATTACTATCTGAGACGGTTCTTGTTTAGAACAAATGCGAATAGATTATCACGAGGCGGTTCTTGTTGAACCGTCTGTGATAGCTTTTTCCTGAGCGGTTCAAAAACCGTCTGTGATGACCCATGTCATCATCGACCCATAAACTTAGACGGCTCACGAAACCGTCTGTGATGACGTTTTTGAACCGTCTGTGAAAACCTTTTCTGTAGTAGTGATATGCAAAGTTGCAAGATCATTTACCTGCAAAATGAGCGACCATATCTGCTGCTCCGTCTCTCTCTCTCTCTCTCTCTCTCTCCGCTAGGAACTGGCAGGACTTCGCTACGTCTCTTCTCCTCTATCATCTCTTTTTTGGGGAATTAAAATGACTTTTTCACCGAATTTTGGGGTATATATAGCCGAACCTTGTCGCCATTTCAACTGGCGATTTGCACACTCTTTAATGCAAATCGACAGTTGAAATGGCGATAGGCGATTGAACGACGGAACGGCAAGAATAGTTTTTTACCGCCATTTGAAATGGCGACAGACTACTATCACCATTTCAAATGACGATTTGTACACTCTTTAATGCAAATTGTTAGTTGAAATATCGACAGGCAGTTAGAACGACGACCGGTAGTAAATACATTTCTGTCACCATTTGAAATAGCGACAGGAGCCTATTGCCATTCCAAATGGCCACAGTGGTCTATTTTTGCCCAAAAAAAACTATTTTTAATTATCTTTTAAATTAATATTATTTTAAAAATAAATTGGCATAACTCGCATGATCAAAACCTACAAAATGAACAATTCGGAGAAACAGGGACCGAACTGAAGGAACATACTCAATATAGGAATTTTTTTGCTTATCTAGCACGTATTCACGCGCTAATTACACTTATGGCAGTATAATTATCGATATTATGATAACCACCGGGCGCACGGTGGCCATGCGCCAAAGGCGTTAGCGCATGGCCACCGTGCGCCAGCTGAGCCACGCCGCCACGTGTCCCGGCCCCATCCGCACCCAACGCAGCCCCGTCCACACCCGACACAATCGGCCCCGCCACTACACGGTTGGCGCACGGTGGCTATATCGCCCATTCTTGGCGCATGGTGGCCGTGCGCTAGCCATTAGGCCCGCGGTTAGTTAGGGTGTTAATCGTAGGTTAGTTAGGTAATTAGTTACGTTAGTTAGTTAGTTAGGTTCCGAAATTTGAAGGAATTTTAAAATATAGTAATTGAGTTAAAAAAATTATGAAATTTTTTGTGGAGCCTCCTGACAATATGTACTTACTTGTGTAAAATTTTCATAATTTTATTCGTTCAGATTCTTTATCGCTATTTCGTATAAGTGTCCTGTTCGTACGAATTAATAAACGTCCGTGCCATGTGTTGATTGTGGGAAGATTTGAACCAGGCCTCCCTCCATTTGCCATATTTTATCCACCGAAAGCATCAATCTGTCGTTTCCGTCCCATCAAATCCATGTCCGCCGATATGGCTTAATTAGCGCAGGATAAGGGTTTACTTTGATGCTTGTGGCTATAAATTCCTTCCAGCGTTTCATTTCGCGCTCGCTCGCTCTTCCGCTCATTCATTTCCTTTCGCGCTCACTTGTTCGCTCGCTCTTCGGCTCATTCATTTTATTTCGCGCTCGCTCGCTCGCTCGATCTTCTGCTCATTCATTTCATTCCGCGCTCGAAGTCCAAGTAGGTACAATATCTTATATATCATTACATTTATTCCATGTTTTCCATTGGAGACACCAATTTAGGAATTTTATATAATTATTAGAGCTTCGAAGTCATTTTTGCCACTGAATTAGATATTGATCTGGGAAATATAATGAGATGTACTTTCTCTGTTAGAATGTGCAATTCTTTTTGCCTTTTAGGAAACTTTGTATACAATAACCAGAGTACTTGCTAGCCTCATAGAATTAAGTTTCTAAAAGGTATAACAAAGTCATATGATCTGCACGCCACGTATTTCCCTCGATTGGTCATGTACAACCTTATCTAGCATGTCGATATCTGAGATCATCCACGACAAAGAGTGTCCTATTTAACGATGTGTGCTAGTAGTCTCTGTGGGTGAGGTGGCGGCCCAGCAGGGCTGGTGCACGGTCACCGTGCACCAGCGTTGCTATTTTTGCTAATACACTTTCTATACGGTCAAAACTGTAAATACACTTTAAAAACTGGACGTATCGACCAAGAACTCCTCAACATAGAGTAGGGTGCATACTAGATGCGTAGAAGTAGAACTGACACGAAATACCAAATATGTTCTTTCAGATCATTGCTTCGTTTTGCCAGAGACAATACACAGTAGCGCTTCTATTTCCCTTTGCTGACGACACCGTAGCTTTCCTGCAGCTCTCCCACCAGCTTCCGCAACACCACGCGTGCGCCGCGGTCATCGTCAGCCGATCACGACGCCCTTTCTTGAGCCCACGCTGCTTCGCCGCATTCTCTGCCCTTCGCCACGCCGCCCATCGCCGACCTCGACCTTCTCCTCCACCTCCTCTCTCTACGACGGCGCGCTCTGGCTTTTGACGTCCAACCTTAAGCCAGCGCCGATGATGTCCACGACGTGCCCGCGTTGTTTCTTTGCTTTCGGCGATCATCGGCCATGCCAAGACGGGCTTCCGGTACCGCGAGCTCTCCATCACCGAAGTTCCACCCGCAGTGACTCACAAACCCTCCCACCGCCGGTGAAAAGACGCTTCTTTGCGGGACCCACCGGACGATCCGCCTGCCGGGCCCCACGCCCACCGGGCGGCAACCACGTGTCGGACCGGACAGCCCAGATGAAGTGGTGGCCGGACTGCACCAGCCAGCGCGCCAGCTCGTCTAGCTGCTGGCGTCGGCGACGTGGACCTGCGTGCGAACGACACGTAGAGCACCGACCCAGGACGCTCCGCCCTCTCGTCGAGCCAGGGGAGGCAGCCCTCGGGGTCCTGCTCGTGCTCGCTCTCCGGCATGTCGCCGGCGGCGAGGAACAGCGGGCCGACCAGCCAGGCGCGCGCGTCCGGCTGGTAGAACGACTCGAAGGGCGCCACGTAATCCCCGTCCACCGCAACGAAGCTGTTGACCAGGACGCCCCAGCTGCGCACGTCCGACTCGCCGATATCGTCGATGATGAACCGGACCACTGGGTCATCGGGGTCAGCGATCTTTGCCACCACATCCGGGACCTCCTCCGCCGTGATCTTCACGTGTTCCGGCATACGAGGTACGTGGAAACGGGCGCCGTGCTCGACGCTAGGCGGTGGGCTCACGATGAGCGACTTTCAGATGGCCATGGAGAAGCAGGACATGCCGTGGAACACGATGCGGCGGACGCCGGCGTCGCCTGCGACGCGGTGCGTAAACCCGAGGAAGAAGTCGGAGACTAGCGCGAGCGGCGGGGACGGGAGCGACGCCAAGAACTCGGTGAAAGGCGCCCGCAGGAGCGCCGTGGCGCGCAGGAACGTTGGGTAGAGGGACGGGCAGGGGAGGGCGTCGGTGGACTCGACGCCGGCCGGCAGCGGAGGCAGCGACTGGAACGGGAGCTCGACGAGGTCCACCGACGCGGGGAGGCGGCTGCGGGCGAAGGCGAGGTTGGCCGGTGTGGTGATTATGGTGACGCGGAGGCTCCTGTGGTGCACCGAGATCGTCGTGGCGAAGTGGAGCAGAGGGAGCGTGTGGCCTTTCGCCAGGAACGGGAAGATGACGATGTGGTCGCGGCCGGCCAAGCACGCGCCGTTGCCGGCGCCGTTCGCCGCATGGTTGGCTGTAGCGGCACCGTTGGTGGTGGTGGCCATGGGAGGGCGTTGTTGTGGTTGGGTGCTGCAGAGTTCACGTGTCTCTTTGGATTCGATCCTGACGTGAATTTGCCTGGTTAGGCCCATCCGTGGAGGCTGCCGGTTGTATGTTTGGTATCAATCCTGCAACAAGGTACCAGGCCGACGCACTGCCTGTTTCAGGTAAAGAAAAGTAGCGCCGGGACCAGCTGCCTGGGAGGTAGCTCTTCATCTACTGTTTATTGCTTTGATCTAACGGTCAATTTTTCATTCACCAATTCCAGACGCAAGTTTTTAATCAAACAACTCATCTTTAGATTTGCCTGGTCAGACAAAAATCATCTACTTTCCAGGCTATCTCCAGACACCACTTTTTCTCAAACATAGAATCTAGGTCATCAACCAAACAAGCCCCAAGTCTTTGTTGGAGTTTTTGTATACACACTTAATGTTCGGATCATCTCTACTCTATCTCCTGGAATCATTTTATATAAGTGACACATGAATGCTGAGATATATGGTCGCATCTCGCATGGCAGCTTGTGGCTTCGCCCTACCCCTATGTATACCTTTCTTCCAAGTTTTTTCTCTGGGAATTGCTACTTAACTTCTGACAGTGAAAAACTGTCACTTTTTTGTTCGTTAGATATGTTATAAAATTCGTGTTGTTGATGTGTTATTCATTCATGTTAATATTTCACAGTGTGTGTGTGTGGGTGTGTATATATAGATAGATAGATAGAAAACAAGCCCTAGGTTCTTAGTCACAGTAATTATTCTTAAAAGTCTTAATAACTCATATTTCCATCACATGATTCAAAATCTCACATGTATTTTGAGAGGTTGAGCAAAAAGAAAGACAAAAAAAATTTATAACTTCATTATACATAAATTACAGTAAATTATTTATGTAATTTTGGTTCTTAGTCATCTGTAATTATTCTTCAAAGTCTTAATAATTCATATTTTCATCACGTGATTCAAAATCTCACATGTACTTTAAAAGGTTGAGCAAAAGCAAAGACAAAAAAATTATATACCAACAAAATACGATAATGTGGTGAACCCGTTATTTTCTTCACATGTACTTTGAGAGGTTGAGTAAAAACAAAAACAAAAAATAAAATTATATACTAACAAAATACGGCAATGTGGTGAACCCGTTATGTTCTTCACATGTACTTTCAGAGGTTGAGCAAAAACAAAGACAAAAAATAAAATTATATATAAACAAAATACGACAATGTGGTGAACCCGTTATGTTCCGTTGTAAGGGAGCTCGACGCCGATCACCCGGACCTAGACGTGGCCAAGGTCTCCCTCGGCGTCCTTGGCGTCATCTCTCAGGTACATACGGGCATACGAGCTACAAAAACGCCTTTGCACTTCGTACTCGTTGGTCGAGACGGTTGTACCTGTACAGCTTGTTGCTTTGGATCCATCCATCCATCGATCCATGTGTGCATATATGTACTGTAAAATATTAAGATGAATGAATAACACATCAACAACACAAATCTTATAGCATATCTAATGAACATAAAAGTGACAGTTTTTTCATCAAAAAACTGTCGGAAGTTAAATAGCAATTCCCTTTTTCTCCTGCTAAATTAATGAGATCATGTAAGGGCATCTCTAATAATACTATGTTAGCCGTCGGTTAGCCCTTTCATGTCAGTAAAATTCTAGGTGGAAGAGAGAGAAGCATGAGAGAGAAAAGAAGCCATCTCTTCCTCAAACAACCATCTCTATACATAAACCAAGACAAAGCAAGCAGTGCATGAGAGAGAGGGGTGAAGGAGTGAGAATATTATAAGTTTTGCATGAATGTTAGAGACAACTAGTTAAAAACAATTTATTGGAGGTGTTGTCTCTAAATCTATCTTTCGGTGACGTGAAATTGATATAGTAAAATTAGAGATGGTATTATTGGAGGTGTCCTAATGGCAAGTAGCATCTGTTTTGTAGTACCACATTAAGTCTTTGCTATTGTGAATTTGGAAGAGTTTTATTACTAGTTTTTTAGCAGATGTAGGCGGACTGACGTGGGCATTCATCTGAGTTGTCTGGTAAAGTAAAGGTTAGCGGTGAAGTCCCACCGACTAGTACATGTCGATGGGTTATTTCGGTCATTAATACACAAGTCTTGTCGAGAGGTGATAAACGCTGGCCCAAGAGGATGATAAGTCATTGTGTTCCTTTCAGAAGCTAAACTTGTTAGACAAATAGTTTTGCAGCTTGGATAACAAAACTTTGATTCGATTAGAAAAATAAGAAGGCAAAGAGGAAATTTTGTACATTTCACCTTGTATGTATAATTTGTTTTTTTAGATGGTATGTATAATTTGTTAATGCAAATATAATGTGTTTTTTGAACTACCTTTATCTTCTAGAAGATTTTATGATAATCTTCATTTGTGAAGAAAAATGTTGGCATCAGATGATTAAGAATCTTTGATCTTTCCAAGACAAACTTTGCCAAACAGGACTATTGTTAGACTCTATGAGCCTGCCTGCTTTATTCTCGAAAGAATCGTAATAATCCCACTAATACTGCCTCAGTAATATCTCTGTACCAAGATACTAGTTGTTCATTTCCCTATCAAATTCAGACCATTTTATTTGCACTTGGTCACAACTCACAAGTCTCGGTCTCTTCTAGTGTGTGGTGGTAAATATTCTTAGTTTCTTACAAGCACTTTTGGAAAGTTAAGAGAGGCCGGTGTTTCTGCTGAAGGGTTCATCTCCCTGGCCGCCATTTTTTTGCGAGATCAATCGTTCACTCGCTCTGCAAAGTCCTTGTTCTTACCTCCTCGTCAACTCCTAAGAACGTAGACGCGCACATCCTAACAAGTAATCACAATCAAGATTGCTTTCGAACAAATTAAGTCTTCCAACGTGTAGATTCATTTTATTTGAGCAATTTATCAATTTTATGGGTCAATTTAGCACTTGCGTTGTTAAAATGGTGCAAGTTGCTCGTTCATTCAAGTTTAATGAGATTTTTTTTTACCAAAAAAAGTTTAGTAAGATTAGCTCAGTACCGCTAGCACCACAGAGATACCTCATCCGTTATTCTTGAGATGTCGTTTTGGAGTACGTGCAATCAAACTTTATAAACTTTAGCAATCGATACCGTTTTCAATATTAGATTGAACCCATGAAAATGGTATGGATGGATTTGTCTCGAAATAAAATTTTGTAAAAGTATATTTTTATTAGGTTGTATAAGTCTATTATAATAGAAATCAGGGTTAAAATTGAGTTTAGAAGACCTTGTCGATGTCAAAAAACGATATTCTTTGTGACCGAAGGGAGTACTGTAATGCCCTGCTCCGTTCGTAGTGTGGCTCACGTGGCCAATGTGGAGTTGTAATGGTGGGATTAGTTCCATATTATTTGTCTAAATTGAATTATAGTAGTATATAATGCATGTTGGATTCAAACGTAGCATATCACTACTACAAAAAGGCTAATACTGGACGCCTCATCACAGACGGTTGACCAAAACCGTCTGTATTAAATACAATCACAGACGATTTTGATTTAGTGACCGTCTGTGTTATTGGCTGCGCTAAAAACCGTCTGTAAAGAAGTAATATCATAGACGGTTCGTGTTGAAAACCGTCTGTGAAGTATCACAGACGGTTTGTATTAAAAATCGTCTATAATTTAGAATTTTCCTTACTTTCTGATTTTACTATGGCTTGAATTTTCCTTACACTCTGATTTTACCATGGCTTCAAATCACTAACTCTCTGATTTTACTATGGCTTGGAATCACTAACACTTCGATTTTACTATGGACTAAAATCATTAACTCTCTGATTTTACCATAGCTTGGAATCACTAATTCCAAGTCATAGGCGGTTTTTAATACGCATGCGTGCGTGATAAGATATATATCATGCACGGATTTTAATACGAACCAAATGCGTGATAAGATACTTATCACTGACGGTTCGTATTAAGAACCGCTCAGTGATATGTTGTCACTGACGGTTTTTGTATGAAACCGTCAGTGATTAGCGGTAAGGAGTTCAAAATTTTTGAACAGCGCGACGGGAGGCAAAATGTTTTGGCGCTGTCCTTATATATTATAGCCACCCTAGCCTTGCTTTCCATCGTCTCTTTCCTCCCTCCCCACATCGAGCTCCCATGACCACCCTAGATTCCCGTTGTGGTTGCCGAGGAGACCAAACCGATTTACAACGAGGAGGGATGCGGAGGAGCTCCTTGTCCGCCAGCAGAGGTAGACTGTTGGAAGATACGTGCACATCCCCATAACATACACAATTTGTTGGCTATTTGTTGTAAAGAAAATTATCTTAATTTTGTGTTACCTAAGGTCGGAACGCCGTTGGAGGTTTTCAGTCGTCTCTCCTTGCCGACGAGCTTGAGTCGAACTCGACGACATGCAAGAACATCTTGTGATATGCTGGTGAGGTACAAAGAGGAGCTCACAAGACCAATCCAAGAAGCCGATGAGTTCTTCAGGAGCTTGGAGACATAAATAGTTTCTAGCTAGTTTAACTTTGTAACTTTATTATTTTTCCCATTCGGAGGGGACGTTGTGAAACCTTTTGGTTTCCCTTTCCTATATTGTGTTTGCCATCAGAATTTTAATTAGATTTTAGTTGTCTTGCTAGAGGTTGCATATGGAAACTACTATCTAGCAATTGATTGGTTTGGCTCAAATCTGATTTTTTTTTTTGCAATAGAAAAAACTATCATAGACGGTTCTTGTTCAGAACCGTAATAGACTATCACAGACGGTTCTTGTTCAGAACCGTTTGTGATAGCTTTTTCACAGACGGTTCAAAAACCGTCTGTGATGACCCATGTCATCACCGACCCATACTCTCAGACGGCTCACGAAACCGTCTGTGATGACGTTTTTGAACCGTCTGTGAATACCTTTTCTGTAGTAGTGTATCTAGGTCAACCTTCTTACACAAAGCGATAACGAAAGTGTAAGTAAGGTGCTATGCATGCGCGGATCCATTCCATAGGTGGGCTAACAATTGAGCGAATTTTAGGCTAGAGTGTTACAAATGATACGAATCCTCGCTGCACAGGTACATGTTCGTGTGTGCCCACTAGCGGGTACCCATGACGCGGAGGTTGCAACGAGGGATGATTATGGGAATTTATCGTATATATGGTGTGCTGTCGAGGGTGTCGTCGCTTAAAGGGGTGAATATAATATCCTGGCCTATGTGGAGTTATGATGATGGAATTAGATCTAAAGCACGAAAGTACAAGTATTGTGCATGCATGCAAAAGTCCACTCCATAGCTAGCCTAGGTACTGAGCGGATTTCAGGGCATCTTCAATAGCTTGTCTCTAATACCTTCCATGTCAGCTTGAGACAATATTAGAGACAACTATTCTAATAGTTTGTCTCTTAGGTTGTCTCTAACACCTTCACAAGCATTTAAGCTTTGCATGAATCAAATAACCATACTGATCAACACTAACTTTGATCTTTGTGACCTATATGTGTTGTTTGGTTACATTTACATATATAAACAAGCAACAATTCTAACACCAAGCCTCACAAGCATTGAAGCTTTGCAAGGTTCTAACCCCAGAACTGAACAACAAATCGACGTATCATGTCATACATTATCCAAGAGACAACAAATCATGCAAAGTACAGATCGATGGCTCATCACATAGCATATCGATGTATGTAATAAACCGAAACAAGTACTGCAAAGTACAACCAAATAAAGTCACCAACAGTTTAGCCATAAGCAAAAGTAGAACTAAATAAATGTCCAACAATATGTAGCCATAACTAGCACTTTCTTGAGACAGTGCACACATAACTAGCTGCAACAAAAGAACGATCACTAGTAGTGCACACATAACTAGCTGCAACAAAAGAGCGATCACTAGCAATTCTTTAGGTGCTTGCAAATAAACCTGTGTAAACACCAAAATAGTATAGCTAGCAACAACCATGGAAAAATCCAAAGAGAACTTTAAAGAAAAAAAGGAAGCATGCACATATAACTGATATAGTGAAAAATGAAAGCATGCATATATAACATATCATATATTAGTGCATAAAAGATTACTAAAACTATGCACTCTGTACATATATAATAATTGCTGGATGATGAGGCAAATGGGTGTAATTTTAGGATAAGACTGATGACGATACACCTATGCCGACATACTTCATGTATATTTCCTTCTGAGACTTCAAATTCAGTGACTCCATGCATGCTTTTCACTGGGCAAACTGCACTACAAGTACATGTTTTTTTTGTCCAACAAAGCCTATTAACATGGCAGTACATGTTGTTAACACTGTGGAGGGGAGGCGGGAGAGGGGGTCTATCTTGTGTGATGCTACCTGAGTGATTGATGCCTAGCTGGTTCTAACAACGATAAGTGGCAATCCTTCATTCATATTTCAGTATTGTTGGCACATTGGCTAGCAACTATTGGAGGTGCAGCAGAAAGTTGCACAATTTGTGTCTCCTAGCATGAATTGTGTAACCATGGTGGTCTAACATGGTGAATTGATCGACCCATGCGGCATCTCTGTCGAAAGTTACTAAATGTGTCGGAATTACTCAACTGGCACTTCCTTGTACAGGTGTACTACACAGTACCAAATTTCATTGTTGAACACACACTTTCAAAGATTCTGTAACATCTAATACATATGGTGAAAGTGTAGTAGCTAGGTGATGTTGTACATAACTCGATTTTTGTCAGTAGTTCTCTTTCTTAGGTTGTAAAGTTATCATGGTTAAAAGACCTGACTAAAAATGTTTTCTTTGCATGTATTTGTCAACTTAATTTGATTAAAAACTTAAGGACTTCAAGCAAGTAGAGTTTATATTTCCTGGTCTGACTATAAGTGCAAGCAATTTGAGTCAGCTCTCTTTAATTTCTAGTGCTCACCAGAATTTTTTTACTATGTCCCAATTGAATTGCTACTTCACAATATAAAATCTGTCACATTACAGTACACCATCAAAAGTAGAACACTCATTGCTAAAACATAATTTAGATGATAACTAGCTGGTATTGGTAGAAGAAACAGTGTAGCTGATCAATGAAAATTGAAGTTGAAGTGCAAAAGTTATTAACTATACAAAGTGCTAGTCTTACCCCACCATATGAGTTACATAAAAAAAGAAGCTAAAGGCCAAATGAAACTCAGTTGGTATAGCAGAGCAGAAAACTTACATAGTCTCTTCCAAGAACGGCATAGTGTTGTAAGCCATTGCATCAGTCATCCTGATTGATAAAATAATGTAACCAATAATTAGTGATACCACGACAAATGCTGACTGTGCAGAAATAGATCAAACCAATTGCTGTAATAACTAAATGCTAGAGCATCATGGCATGACTACGTAGAAATGTTCCTGTGAATAGCAACAGTTTCTCTTTTGGTGTTTCATCTTCACAAGTCACAACAGTTCGCTGTTGCAGTAGTTGTCATTTCCTATCTATTTTCAAGGTCCCAGTGAATAGCACTACAATACCATACTTCGAATAAGAGTATGAGCTATTTCTATTCAGATTCCTGAGTAGTATAGGAATCAGTATTCCTCGTGGACTCCTCGTCATTTTCGCGTTTGACAACGTACGTACGTGCGTGCGTGCATCAGTGCATGACCTCACCGTCCACATCCTGAGAGGGACGTGTGAGCTTGGGAGGTCGAGTTGATGTCAGAAGTCATAACGTCATGCATAGCATAGCATAGGCCCGTCCACGACGTCGTTTCATTGAACAACTCGTCCCCGGCAGCAACTGCACGACGATATATATAGCAGTAACTAACTCCACAAACGAGTCCTAGTGTCTTTTCTTTTTTGGTGACAAATTGTCCTGCAGAATTGATTAGAGGACATCAAAGTACCCCAGTTTTCAAGCAAGCCATATTCTCTTCGATCTATGTGGGATGTGGCATTGCCTAACACGCAAGAGATGGAAAAAATAGCTGCACCGCGGTCAGGTCATAACTTATTGTACAACGAGTATTTTTAATTAGAAGAGAAAATGCATCCCGTACTTTACGTACACGATTTTCTTTTTGAAAAAGGAAGAATTTTTAGCAGATACGGCAGCAAGCCAGGTAATTAGCGGTTAATTAGTGGAAAGGTTAGTTAATTAGATTAGTTAGTTTTAGACCGAAATTTGGAGGAATTTTAAAATATAACAGATGTGTTCAAAAAATTATAAATTTTTTGTGGAGCTTCTGACGTCGTGTATTTGATTGTGTAAATTTTTCATAATTTTATTTGTTCAAGATTGTTATCGCTATTTCATATAAGTGTCATGTTCGTATGAATCAATAAATGTAGAAAATGAACTCAAAAATTATGAATTTTATTTTGAAGGGTCCTCATGCGAGAGACTTCACTACTAAAGGAATCACATCACGCACGGTTCGAACCGTCATCACGCACGATTTCCAACCGTCTATATTTGTTGATCTGTGATAACAGAGCGGTTATCCTGAGCGGTTCAAAACCGCTCATGATATACTATCACGACGTTTTTTTGTTGAAACCGCCTGCATGAATGATAGTATCACGAGCGGTTTCCATTAAAACCGTCGTGATACGTGAAGATCACAGAGCGGTTGTGCGTGATACGTGAAGATCACAGACAACCGTCGTGATCTTCACGTATCACGATGGTTTTTAATGGAAACCGCTCGCGATACTACCCTTCAAAGACGGTTTCAACAAAAAACCGTCTGCGTGATAGTTCATTTCTAACTACCTTTTGCCGATTTTGGCTAGCCTCGGGAATTGCTAGTCATGCCCTCTGAAAACAAGCATGCAGACAAACAGATACATCACAGATAATCAAATTGTTGACAACTCAAAGTAATCATTACTCAAAATAAATTACAATAGATCGAATTTGTTCAAATATTGTCGCTATAGTTACAATTGAGTCAATTATTTATGTGGTTGAGAGGTGTCGACGGTGAAACTCGGGTCGGCGACGAGTGAAACTCTCCTTAAATCGTTAATGATATCGCCTTGATAAAGCCGCAGAGCTTCCTCGAATGTCCGTGATCTCATCGCAGCAGAGTGCATCTAAATCTATGTGCAAGTCCCGTCGCTAGCAAGAAGAGTAAAATAGTTAGCATATATATATATTTAAATTTATAATTATGAAATAATTATTTGAGATTGACAAACCTCGGGATCCTTCTTCCTAGCATTAATGATTAGTCGCATATGATGGCAAGCGAGATTGCACATAGCTCATCACTTCTTTCTTTGGCGCAATCGCAAAAATAGAATTGCATATATAGATATAGTCATTTCGAGGCGTGTTATTATGAAGTATGATATAGAATTATTGTGTTGTAGCGCGTATCCTCGACCATTTCAAACGAATGAAGACTACAATAGAGTTATGTATGGAGGAAATAAGCATATCTCTCGAGTATTCCTCTTAGAACCCTGAAGTCGTAGTTGTTGCGGACTAGGGAATCAAGGTATATCACGAACATGCGTGGTGTCTTCTCCGCGTTGGCATTCGGTGGCCGATGTGCGTGGCGCTAGATTTGCAAATACAATATCATCGTGGTCAAATCTACAAATACACAACAAAAAAACGCTATATCCACCAAAAAAATTCGCGCAAACGCTCCGGCCCCGCCCTATGTATGTATACGATGCCATTCCTCTCTCTCTCTCTGCTGTTGTGACCTGTGATTCGTGATGCCATGGCTGCACGTTGCAACCATATACGCGACATCGATCGATCGATCTGGCTGGTTTGGTGTTTGGAATACTGATCTATCAGTGGGGTTTGGTGTATATACGGTGCGTGTGGGCATAGCTGCCGTTAGGTGCCACTAGTCCGGCCTATCGCATTGCACCTAATGGGGTAATCTAGACACTGGTTGTGGTTGAGACTTCGAGTCGGCTGTAAGTTTCGCCGTGCACGTCGCCGCACGTATTTGGCAGTACGTCATTGCTCTCACGGACCACGAGGCAGTACTAGTACTACCCAGCTGTCACACCAACACCACTCGGTACGTCTTGCACAGGAAGGGCAACGAAGCGGGATTTTTTTATTTAACCTTTATTTAAATTTTATTTTAAAGATAATCTCTCGCGCACTTTATTTTCACTTCTGACCTCTTTAGTCACGTCACCACCTGTGACGTGACCAAACAACACTGTCTCGCCAGCCCGTATCTGGACAATCTCTTGTCACACACCACCCGTGGCGTGATAGTGTTATTTGGTCACGTCACAACCAATGGCGTGACAAAAAGTGCTATTTTGGAGACTTATCCTGACGTATGACAGTATTGTTTTGTCACGCCATAAGTGGTGGCGTGACCAAAGTCGAGTGGAAATAAAGTCTTGTGGGTTAACTTTAAAATAAAATTTAAAAAGGTTAAATAAAAAAGTTTGCATTGCTTTGCTTACTGTGAGTTTTTTTTTTAAATGACACCGTTGACGTTTATAATAGCAAATCTAGCTCTTTTCCGATATTAATAACAAAAATAGTGCTCTGAGCTTTTGCCACATGACACGTCGTCAAGTCCGATCCCCGTGAGCTGACCACTCTTCTATGCCCCAAGGGCCTGTCTCTCCTCCTCCAGTGCCCCGGGGGCGGACGCCTCACACGCCACATGGCTAGTTCTGGTGCCTCAGAGGTCGGACCTAACTAGTACGTGCCTCCCGAGGCACAAGGTCTTTGAGTTCAAGATGCCTCAGGGGCCTGAGAGTCTCGTTATGGTCCTGGGGCCGGACTCCCCCCTCCCCCGCCCTCGGGTGTTTTATAATTTTATGCGAACTCCGCCAAACTATGTATAAAAGGCCGACCGAACCGATGTACTCCTACTAGTAGCTAGTGTAGTTGGCATCCATGCAACGGCTAGACAGCTACATGGCATGGCAAACAAGTGTCCATGGATTTGTTTGAATGATTTTAAATCATGCGAAAAAAATTGTTTGAATGATTTTATGTGATAATAGATCACATGATTTCATGTGACAATACAGACATAATGTATACAAATATGTTATGTAAAATATATATACAAATATAGTATAGCATAAGCACACAACATCTTGGACACATACGCACATAATGTATACAAATGTAGTTACACACATGCTACAATATGGCTTACTCATCTGAGCCGCTCTTTGCTCGTTACGTCTACGTGCACGTCCTGGTCTTGCGTTGAGCATGTCCCGTGGGATACGTGAACTAGTCTAGAGAGTGCGTATCGGTTCAGAGAATGTACGGAGACCGTTGAGTGGGCGTAGGTGCTTCAACAAACTGACTCTGGCCAAGCTGAGTCTTTCCAACATCAATGTCGTTGAGTTGAGTCATGCCAAATTGGCTACCACCTGTCATCATATCCGTAATGAACGGATCAAGAAATCTGTCCCCGAAGCCATGGCCCCCCATGTACGATGTATGAAAGGCCCTCGATGCGGATGAGCTATGGCCTTGACCGTACGCTGTACCAACGACCCCGGGTGACTTGGAACTCTCACCTTACTATGGTACTCCGTACTAGTCAAGGTTCTGCTGAGCGTAGACTAGGGGTCAGCACCTTGGGTGGTCCTCCCTGGAAGTAGCTAGCACTACTACAGAAGATGTCACCATAGATGGATCAAAATCGTCATCACAGACGGTTTTTGAACCGTCTGATTTATTGTGGCTGTGATAACAAGCGATTATCACAGATGATTTTTGAATCGTCTGTTAAAAAAGCTATCACAGACGATTCTAAATAATAAATGCTCGTGATAATTGATTATCACGCACGGTTTTGTTCAAACCGCTCGTGAAAATATACTATCACAGACGGATGTTTAGTAAAAATCGTCTGTGGTAGTTTTTTCTATTAATTTTTTTTAGCCAAACCAACCAATTGCTAGACAGTTGGACCTGAGTATCTGCATATGGTTGATTACACAATCTAGAATGAAAGAAAACTCAAACTGGATGACAAACGAATGGCGAAAACGGGTGCTGAAACTTCGGAGGCTGTTTTGAGATCCTAAACGACCTTTTTTTGGGGTTTTTTCTTCACTTTTTCGTATTTGCATCTTTGGATGTTGTGTAGAGGCCCTTGCGAAGTGAATCTGAGGTGGATATATGAATTTTTGGATTGAACTTTTCATTAGCTTTCCAATGAGCCAAAGAACATCACAATCTGAGTTCGTATGCAAAGTTATTGCTATTTTACCGCATAAAGGCGCGATCTAAGGTGGAGGCCGGGGTGACGATGTTGAGGGAGGGGGGCACAAGGTTGGAGGAGGCCGGGTGATGACGAGGCAGGGGCAGTGGAGGAGGCCAGTATGACGAGGTTGGGAGGTCGGCGACGACGAGGCTAGGGCGAGGTGGAGGGGGTTAGGGCGACGATGTAGAGGAGGCCAGGGGCGATGAGGTCGTGGGAGGTCGGGGCGAGGTGGAGGAGGCCGGGGGCGACGATGTCGGGGAAGCCCATGGGCTATGAGGTCCGGGGAGGCTGGGGCAAGGTGGAGGAGGCCGCGGGCGACGAGCTCAGCGGAGGCCGGAGCGCATGGTTAGAGCGAGGCGGCAGCACTCGGTTAGGGTTGGGGAGAGGAGAGATAGCAAAGGACGAGATGGAGGTGTGCGGTGGATAAGGGTGGCTTTTAATATAAAGCGAGTTTCGGCAGCCCGCCCATTAAGTCCAAATTTTTATTTCCCTGCCCAACAAAAGTACCAGAGACGGTTTTGTCTGCAAAACCGTCTGTGATATGATCATAATCACAGACGGTTCGTGATAAAAACCATCTGTGATTATTCAAAAATGGATTTTAATACAAATCGTCTGTGATATTCGAAGACATCACAAACCGTTTGTATTTAAAACCGTCTGTGATGATTCACAGACGGTTATTAACAAGAACCGTCTGTGATACTTATGTATCACAGACGGTTCTAGCCATTGCTACATATCACAGATGGTTCTTATTAAAAGCTATCTGTGGTAATTACAACAGACGGTTCCACAGAAAATGCGTGATGAGACGCCCAAAGATAGCTTTGTTTTGTAGTAGTGTAGGGTTGGCGTCAACTAAAGACTCGGCGATATGGATGAAGCTAGGATACACCCAATCACCCTGTGTGGTAGGAAACAAGGCCCAACCGAAAAGAAGCAAAAGGTACACGACGAGGTGCGTCCTAACAAACCTTGTCCGGTGCATCCGTAGGGCATCAACTGAAATGCCTAAGACATGTCCGATGGACACCACGAACCCTGTCTGGCACAGCTAGGCCAAACCAATGTGCCAAGCAGGCCTTCCAATCCATCAACAGACAGGGTGGAACAAGTGTGTCTCCTGTGATCTGCAGACCGATCAAGAAGGAGACATCATGAGAGTGACCGTCATCTCTCCATACCAAAAGTAGAACGTGTGCGTCTCGGGTCTCCATTTGTTAACAAGTGCCGACATGAGACATTGTGCCCTAGGGGCACGGACTGAAGGGATACGGGTATGCTACACTAGCTAGCAATTCAAAAATTCTACCACGTAAACCAGGATGCCATGCAAGCAAGAGATCATAGATCGTTACCACTAAACGCGCAGTGATGCGGAAGAAGAGTTGGAGTAGCCTGATCCAACGAAGAGCACGTCGATGTAGTGGTCGTAATCAATCGTCCTCAAGCGCAACAGCAACTGCAGTAGCGCCTCTACGGTATCCACACGTCCAGGGAAGGCACACCGTACGCCGGTGTGCTAGCACCAACTCGCACGGTAGGGCTCTCTCAAGAAAATGGCGGCTAGGGTTTCAGTGGATCAACTCACGTGTATTGCATCATTTGTCGCACCCATAGCCTCAAGTATCTCCTTATATAGTGCCCATGATGGATCCTATCCGAACACGTTTGTTCTAACCCATTAAGTGTGTGACCCGTTAGGTTCATGCGTAATCGGTTATGACTCGGAAACTCCTTTCCGATCACGAGTCGTTAGCGGCTCCTAGCAAGACATAATGATTCTCGAATACACATGAATTATATTGGACGAATCTTAGTGCAATATGATCTACGACCAGGTCCTTATCACTAATGACCAGCTCGTATCTCTATACTACCAGCTCAGATTTGATCTCGACTAGTTCATAACATCTGACGACCAGGTTTCGACCACTTAGTGATCATGTTCGATCAGCCTATGACCAGCTCGTATCTCCATACGACTAGTCCGTAACTGATCGAATTGAAAGACCTGTTCACGTATTCTCCCTTTGCCTCATGATATCTAGTTGAACTCCAGGTGAGATTTGTGTCATCCATGGACTGTTCAATACTTTCTCGATCAAGTTTGGATAACTTCACGTGGTCGAACTCTTCGATCACTAGTGGCATGGCCATGCACTTTCTTTATCCGACCACATCGAGGGGTCAGAGATATCTCTCCGTTATGTTAGGATGGGCAAATCCCATATCGACCTGGGCCACACTACTCCGCATGTTTCATAGCATACCCGAAAGCTACCTTTATAACTACCCGATTCACAGATAGCGTTTGGCAACCCCTAAGTGCACCATTACACATGTAGGAAACCATGCGATATCAGGTCTAAGGATTATACATCATCCATTGCTTGAGACCAACTGACGATACATAAAATCATAACATCTCAACCATGTCTCAAGGCCGGGTCAATCCAACCCTATGTTCTCTAACATGTGTTCACATTATTGATTCGATATCCCTATATCAGACCTGGCTAAATAGGCGGCCTAGCCCAGCATGACACGGACCCACTACAACACAACACCCATGTAGAGACGTCCAATCTATAGGCTAGAGACGTGTTATAAAGTGTCCTTGGAGTGTCTCCCCACGGACCGTGTCAAGAACAGTAGAGACGCTTATAAAACATGTGTACATGATATAAGACGCTTCATAGAGATGTTAAAATTCATGTCTATGTATATAGAGATGTTTTAGTAGATACACTTACATAACGTCTTTACTGATATAGACACGTCTGATTTGCGTGCCAACAAACATAGAGACGCTTTTACAAATATATTCAATTCATGTGCGCACAATTTATACACATTCTGTAAACACGTTATATACGTCTCTAAGTATGCAAAAGCGTCTTTTTGGACATCTTACTGTAAAAATTTTTTATTTCGAATTTAATTGGATTATTTCAAATTTGATTTGTTCATTTTGCTACAAACGGAAGCATATATCGTTATATGAAGACATTATTCCACCTCATCCAAAAAAACTAGAAAACAGTAGAGCACATGTCGTTACATGGAAGCATCATATTCTCACAATCAACAAACTAAGAAAACTATAGAGCATACATGCATTTCATAGCAGCAATAAATATTTGAATTTACAGCAAGTGGAGTTCACAACTGAATCAAACATCCATATAAAAAAGGTGCAGATACAAGAAAAGATCCTATGGATTAACACAAAAATTTTTCTTCTAAATAGTAGGAATCTATCCATAAGCTTTGTCCAGGGAGAAACTAATACATTAGCTCCTCCATCTCCATTGCATTCTCTTTGTAGTCCTCAATTATCCTGCAAAGCGGTTGAAAAAGAAATAAATGCCATATTTAGAAAAGTGTAAGATGACAAGTTTATTTGATTAAATTAGAAGAATGTAACATACCAAAGTTGTTTTGTGACCGATTGAAGTTGTTTTCTTAGCTCTTTTGACCTAAAAAGCGCAAAGGTTCTTCATGAATAATAGAGTTTAAGCAGCTATCAGACATTGGAATGTACTCAATGATTATATGAAAATGGACTTACATATGACCGAGGCTAAGCATCTCTTACTGTATGTATATTTTCATATGGTCTAAGCAATCTTTCATCCCCAATATTTGTAACAAAGCGTGAGCAAAGAACTCCAAAATATTCATCTCCAGGCATGTCTCTTCCAACCACACGTGTTTTATCTTTACTCACTAAAGCTCCTTTGGCCACAACTTTATTTTTGTTTCTTGGGTTCGTCGAAAACAAGAAGACTTCACTATTATCCTATCATTTAAAGAGATACAACGTTTGTTATTGATGAACTTGTATATGGTTTATTTTATGCAAAAACTAGGAACATGATAGAACAAGAATTTTGTGTGACAATTCTGGCAATGAACGATAGCAAACACTTGCTGCATAAGATCTTTTTTAGTCTATAGCAAAGATGGGCTCAATGTACTATGGTAATAAGATCTTTTTTAGTCTCAGAGCAAAGCACGTGCATGAATCAACAAAATTTGTGCGTCTTGGAGTATAAACCTTTCTGGAAGAGTGATTGGTTGCTTCAATGGCTCTGTTTTAGGTGCAGTACTAATCATCCAATGAGAATACCTAAATGATAGCACCATAAATCAGTTTGAAACAGAAGGGCATAAGGTTGGCCAACTCACCAGAGTTAAATCAAATCAGCAATGATTTGTCAGAAGAAGTTATCACTTGCCACCTAGGTGAATTTGCTAGTTATGTAAACTAAAGGGTGACCTAATGTTGGAAAACTAAGGACAAAATGCTGACACTGACCTCAGGAGGATTGAAATTTGCACCCAGATTGCTTAGTTTAGCATGAGCTTCAGCGTAGTCTTTAAAGAATGCTTCTTGGTCCTTTGCAATTTTTTCTGCATAGACCTGAATGTGTTGTGGATTCTCATTAAGTTCAATAATTATTCCATTTACATAGCATCTAGATGATGTGCGTTCAACCATCGAAATTCACCTTGAATCTCGGGTCCACAAATAATGCAAAGATCTCAGAGGCAAGACCGTAAGATCGTGATCACTTTTCTCTTTTATCTCCTAAAGCATTGCATCACTCAGATCTCACAAAATCGGATGAATTATTCAAAGATGTAAAATATGGCGTAAGGGCATGTACCTTGAAGTAGCTGTTATCAAACTTCAGCCATTTAGCTATCCATGATTGCCCACTAAGCGCACAGGCCATTTTTCATCAAAATAGCGTAAATGATGGAAGGACTCGAGATTGGTCTGACCAAACCAAATTCACTCACACAGGAAATGCACTTGCAGTACATTTGGTTTCATGGAGTTGTGCAAGTAGCATCAATGTTTTGGAGAGGTATTATAGAAAAATTATGTGAGTAAAAAATTGCATCTTTCAACCAAAACCAACAAAGCTGAATAATTCCCAAGAAACAATATCTAAAGTATACAAAGCTCAATTGTACCCCAGCAGAGAGATTAAGGGTAATTATATCTAGTCTTGGAAAAGAATCACAAGTAGTTCCTTTCAAGAGAGATTAAGGGTAATTCTACATGAAGTACCAAAGCACTAATAAAGTGCAATGTGGTCCTTATTGCAAAATGAGAGCATGCTATGCAATCGTTAACTTGAGCATGGGAACACAGTGGATGGAACCAATCATGCTCAAAACAATCTTCCAGCAGAAGAAAAAAAATAGATATTCCTGCTTGGAACCTCACACAAAGAAGATAATAACAACGTATAGTATATTTTGTTTCAGGTTTCCCCTAGCCACTCTGTTCAGGCCTAGAGCTTCCAAGTGTATGCACCCCAAACAATGCAACAATTTCCCGCAGACACAGGGTACAAACAGCTCATCAACGTCACTCCGGTAGTGTGGTGATCCTACCTCCAACAGTAGCACCGATCATGGCTATCGCGAACAGCAAAGGCATGTTAGGAAGAGAGTACTTTGGCTCACATGGTTCTGCAAAATAACTGGGTGGTAGAACAAGCATGACAGCACTACTAAGTGTCTAAGTAGACATGCTTTCCTAAAATAAGAAGATACGGCTTTCTGCAAAGAAAAGATGAGTTGTATAACGCTATAACTGAAACATTTACACAACTATATTTGCGAGGAGTAAATATTGAGCTGGAATGAGAATTGAAATAAGACAATACTATTGTTGGGGAAAAAAATTTAATGCAACTGAATACAAGGGCCTATTTCAGCCTTATATTAAATTAGTGTTTTGTTTTAGTTATTAGATGATTCAGGCTAAAAATAGAGCAAGGGACTCACCATCATACAATCATACCTGAAGATCATATGTAGACTTGATAAGAAAATGGCCCCGACCATTAGCAATATGCACGCCATCATTTGCTAGAACGAGTGGGGACTGGATCGATTGATGAGGAGGCGATCGAGCTACAAAACACTTGGGCATCTCGGGCGGACGAGAAAACCTTGCAACTCGGTAAACCGGTAATGGAATGAGAAACATTCGCTCAGAGGACAAATATCAATCAATACACGCCAACCAAGAATGGAACAATGGGGAGAGGATGAGATGAGCACTCACTAGAGGTCTCCAAGTGGATGGGATGGGCTCTCTCGACGGTGACACCGGAGCTCTATCGAGGCGACAGCAAAGAATCAATACATGTCAACCAAGAATGAAACAATGGGGAGAGGATGAGATGAGCACTCACTAGAGGTCTCCAAGTGGGACGGATGGGCTCTCCCATCCAGCGCGGCCAAGCTCGAGGCGGCAAGGGGCAATCAATACATGTCAAATTAGTAATGGAACAATGGGGAGAGGATGAGATGAGCACTCACCGGAGGTCTCCAAGTGGGACAGGATGGGCTTTTGCCGACAGCGACGATGGAGCTCTGTTGGCGGCGACGCTGCCGCCATTGCCGAGCTACGGAGGGAGGGCGGGCTACTGGTGTGGACAGAGAGGGCGGGGGCAGGCAAACGAGGTCGTGACTGCAAGGGTCATGAGCGAGCCGCTGAAGGAGGGGTCGCCGTCGGGCATGGAGGCGAGGGCGCGGCGCCAGGCGTGGAGGAAGGGCGCGGAGGGAGGGGCGGTCGCCGGGCGTGGAGGGAGGGCGTAGACGGAGGACGCGAGGGCAACACAACAGATTGGATTTCTGTTCGGAGGTTGAAGAAGTGGGGAGGTGGAGAGATGGAGGCGTGGGGAGGTGGAGAGATGCCTACGGTAAGAGATTTTGTGGTGTGATATAAAACGTCTTGAGAAGCGTCTTTATATATGAGGTGTTTCTCGGTGTAGAGACGGACATAGAAGTGTCAAAACAAAGCGTTTTTACGTGATAGTTTTGTTGTAGTGCCCTGGCTAGGCATGACCCGTTTAGGCACGGCCCATTCTAGCCTGGCTACTATTCGTGCCATGCCGGGACGGCCCACGGGTCGGGGTGGTGGTCTAGGCACGGCCTATCGAGCATTCGTGTCGTGCCGGGCTGGCCTGAGCCCGTTTGGCCCGCCAGAACAAAAAAAAAATCAAAAACAAATCCAGAAAAATTAGAAAATGTGTAGAATTCAGAAGTAGACATGAAAATTGAAAAAAATGAGACAATAATATTGAAAATGTAATAAAGAGCTTTATTAATGTCCAACTGGCTGCCTCATTAAAACCTTCACTAAGTAAAAACTCAAAATGAGAAAACCTCGGCAAAGGAAAAAGAGTGCAACCTATAGCTCTACAATTCTACATACATGATACATCATTATTCTATGTGTCGGTGTCATTGTCTAATGCATGATTTTCGAACACCTCTGACAATTCGGATTTTTCACAGTGTTGTGTTCGTGAATCGGTTTGTTCTCAATCCTTCACAGCTAGAAGGATTTCCACCATCTCACTCGTGAGACTTATTCTCTCTCCTCCAATATTCTTCCAGAAAGACTGAAAGCAGACTCGGAGGAAACCATAGAGACAGGAATAGTTAACACATCATGTGCAAGTATGGATAGCACGAGATATGTTAACTTATAGGCTTGTCACCATTGCAAGATGTCGAAGCCTTCTGAGTTGAAATCCACCGTATCGCTGTCCAGATAGGTGGATATTTCTCCGCTCCTTGTGGGTCTTGGCTGAGCAGGCGTTGGTGTAGAAGAAGAAGAAAACCTAGACCTGGACCTGGAGGAAGAGGCACTAAAGATCGCGCCCCACATATTTGTCTCCCCACTTGAAGTAGGGGCTACTCTTTGGAGGTCGCTAAGAATCTTAATCTCCTAACTTATTTTTATACCTTTGGAAAATCTCGTATAACCGAGAACGAACTTATGCAAAATAGTTAGTATAGTCTACCCCCGTAGCATCACTAAGAAGATCAAGTACAGTACCAAATGCATCAATTTTAGCCCTAGGATATAAAAGAAATGCAATTGCATATAGGTAAGGGATTTCTCTCCAATATTTAAGGTATTTTGATTTCATGGAAACAACAAAGATTGTGTAAAACTAAGTCATTTTCATACATTTTCAATTGAGTAGCAATCAAGTGAAAATAGTATGCACAATGATATGAGATGTTGATAGTAGACAAATGGACAAAGCAAATAGTTGCCTCATAAAAATTTCTAAAAGATAAAGATCTTCTCAAAGAACAAACCAATATTGCCCAGTTAATAGTACACTACCGTTAGTGCTATGATAGTGCGTTTGAATAAAAACAGAAAAAGTGCTCTTGTATGGTAAAAGATTCTTAAGCATGAGGTAAGTAGAGTTCCACCTTACCTCCATGTCCAAACTAAACTTTCTTGGATGTACACCCATCTCCCCGTAGAAGTTCTTATATTGTGCTATTCGTACGTTAGAATTATTCAAGAAAGAAATCGCATAGCGAAAAGCTTTAATATACGGACTCAACCTCTTCAAACCACATTTGACTATAAGGTTGATAATATTACAAGCACATCGTTGATGTAGTAAGAAGGAATCGGCATATGTACTCAACACTGGAGTAAAAATGTCCATGGCCCTAGAGTTTGAAGTGGCGTTGTCTAAAGTAATTACGAATATTTTGTCTATAAGACCAAAGTCTTCCACGACTTTGATAATACAGCTTCACAATATTCTCCCCGTGTGTACTACATCAATTAATTTCAAAGCTATAATCCTTTTCAAGATTACCCGATTAAGTCATTAACATAATGCGCAACTACACTAAGGTAATCCTCCTAGCCCAACCACTCCATATGTCCGAGGTTAGGGCCACCAGAAAATATGCACGCATTAAATAGTTTTTTTATTTTATTACGACGTTCATTATAGTATTTCACTAGATCCCTAGTTGTTGTCCTGCTTCAGAAATGTAAGAAAATCTAGGATTATGCGCAATCCTAATGTAATTTTTTAAAAGCGAGATAGCAAAGCCTAACGGTAAATCTTCGTACAACTAAACAACAGAGAGATTGGCGGGCTACCGAGGATCGTAGTCCACCAGATACCGCACCATCGGGTTGTATTGTAGCTACGTCTGCCTCATCACCAATTCTTGCTTGGTTCGACATCTTGTAGCATGTCTAAGAAAGTGCCATGTTTCACCTATAGACTTTGCAGACAATTCATGGCGATAAATTTTACAAATAGCATATGGTACCTCATTTCCCGCTGCGTCTTGCTTGGTTGTCCTATCGAAATTCTCCCACACTCCCGATGTAGACGGTCTTGACCTCTTTTCTCCGGTTGTCGTGGATCCTAATGCTGTCGTGGAGCCTGATGACGAAACTCTGCCTTGTTCCTTTGGTGAAACCTCCGGTTGGTTTGAGGCAGCCGTAGCCGCCTCCATGGACACAATTTCCTCCGGTAAAAGATCGTAATCAGCAAGAGCAAAGCTGTCGTAAGGATTGTCCATAACGAAAACTGTAAAATCGAAACTAACACTATTACTACTTTCATCTTAGCATAACAAGAACTAACAATAAAATTATTACAAAAATAGTATTGTACCTCTTTCGTTGACTTGTCATTTAAAAATCGAAATTTCCAAATTTTGGCATAAATTTTTTGAAATTTGCCAAATTAGCTCAACACAGATTTGAATATTTACACAACACAATTTCAAAGAGAGAATGGAGAATGAAAGGGTGCTGAATGAGGGGGGGGGGTATGGTGGCTATTTATAGAAAAAAAATTTGGGATTTTTGCTATTTTTTAAGACCCCAACAGTCAAAAACGTTAAAAAATGGCTAAAATATCCAATGTACCATTTTTTTCTGTCAGGTCAGTGCCTAGGCACAAACCCATGAGCCACCACGGCCCGGCTGCCCTCCCCTCTCGGGCTCGCCTGCCTGTGCCCATGGTCCGCCCCTTCTTCTTCTCTCCTCGTACCTCACACACAGACAAGTGCGTGCAGTGAAGACGGCACCGACACACTACCAGCCTCGTCACCTCGCCACTCCGGCCTTGCTTGCCGCCGCCTGCCGGTTCCTCGCCACCCGCTGCCTCCTCGTCGCCTCGCTGCCCCGTCGCCTCCTTGCCTCCTCGCCACCCGCGCCTTTCCTCGATAGCTGACTCATCACCGTCGGGGCTCCACAGACGCAAGGGTGGCTCCTCGCCTCCTCGTCAAGAACGCTACTAGTGAACCACCTCCTCGCCGCTGAGCCACCTCCTCAAAGACTGCCAGAGCCCCACACCTCCTCTCATTCAAGAACGACCGATCTTCCCTCGTCACAGTCCGCCACCGCCCTTCTTCCTACACACCGGCAGTGCGGGCTTGGCGCCAGCTCTGAGCCCGGCCGTGCGGGCCCCACCGTGTTGAGGTGGCGGCCCATGCATGGCCCGGGCTCTCGTGCAGTCAAGACGACCCATGAATAGTGTGGAGTCGTCATGCGGTGCCTCGGCCTGGCCCTCTGATGTCAGACTCGTCTTGCGCCCGGTATGCCCAGCCCATTTGGCTAGCTCTAGTCTAATCTCTTCTAGTGCCGAGCAAGTGTTGCTTGTCTCCATAGTGTATGTGTATTACTTCGCCAAGGTTCGTGACTTCCAGTAGCGTGTGCGTGTGTGTTCATGACGCATCAGCCGAGCGAGTGTTTCGTCTTCGGTTTGGGGCCAACAATTGGTACCAGAGCCTGAGTTCTTGATCCGTGTATGCCCAAGATCATACCATGCTCTCCGGGAAGTGGTGTCACCGGTGACGAGGTGACGTCGGGTGTGATGGCGAAGGAGAGTTCCGCTGTCTCGCTGTATTATCCGATACTTACGAAGAGCAATTATGCAGTATGGGCAATCAAGATGAAGGTGTACATATGCGCTCAAGGATTGTGGGGCCATATGTAATCAGATTTTGTAAGAAGGGTAACAAGATTGACGAGCAAGCAATGTAAGATTGAGTCAGAAGTGTTGTTTTTGTGAGGCCTTTTTGGTAATTTCTCATTTGAGAAAAGAAAAAGAAATGGGAAAAGGAAAAGAAGGTGTAGCCCACATGTCATTTTTTGGGATAAGGAGAGATGATGAGCATCAGGCTAAGCCTCAACCAGTAGAGCTCCCTTTGGATGGGGTTCTCCCCATCCCGAGCGAAGTGGAGGCAGTGGTTAGCGGAAGTTTCGTCGGTCGTTGGTGGCGCTCGGTTGGATCTTCTCCCCTACTTAATACGGTTGAGAGTGGGGCTAGAGGCTCTTGGGTGAGATCCAAAAATCTGTGAGCAGAAAAGACTTCTTTTCCCCAAAAACTTTGGTGTGATCTTGCTTCCCCCGATCTAGATTTGGCTCTGGCTATTGCTTTTCCTGGGCTGCCGTGCATGTCTTGGCATCATCAGTGAGAAGCTCTGGATCTCCATTTGTGTGCTTTGTCGATTCCATACTAGTGCCTTCTCCTCCTGTTTGGTGCTGCATTTGGAATCGATAACTTGTGCATTTTGGTGATTCGGTTTGCCATACTTGTGAGCTTGATCTTGAGGAGGAACAATAGCATCCACTCGGTGCCTCGTTGGTGCTCATTGTTGGGGTGTACTTGGCCAATGCACCATGGGATTCTTATGCAAAGATCACCTGTTCCTTGCCTTTGATCTTCGTGGGTTCCGAAATTCAAAGAGGGGCATTGTATCTCGAATACTTCGTCTTTTGCAAGGATTTGCAAGGCGATAGTTTTCCGGGACAACATCTTTAAGACGTGCCTTGCCTGACATCTTCTGGGTGGTTTTGATTACCATCTGTGCTGTGAGTATTTTGATATTCATCTTGTGCATTAGTTTGCATATGTATATATGTGGATTGTGCTAATCTCATATTCTGTATAAGGCTTGATTCTGGTACTGAGATTTTGCAAAGTGCATTGTGTAGGATTGTGAATTCTGCTCAATGATGAGAATAGTCTAATTCTGAAATTGGCTTATTATCTTATTCCGTTTTGAGCTCTAAAATAATAGCTTGCTGTTGAGATATTGTCTCTAGAGGTTCTGTCAATTTTGTGATACTTCATCTGATCACCTGATTAGATATACTGCTGGTTCTTCTTTCAACTGAAAGGCATTTAAATTGAATGTTGTATCATTTAGTGAGTTCATTAGTTTTATTGGATTAAAGGTTGGAGTAGTGAATTCATTGACTCTTTTAAGGTGTTCTCGCTGATGTGAAGCTCGATTGTTCACAATTGGGCATGAGATTAATATTGTCGTAATAGTAAAGCTTTGTTTAGAGCTCAAAATCTGTTTGCTAGTTATTTAAGCCAATTTGTGAAGAGAATAGACCTTAGTGCTGAGATGGCCAAGTTTGTATCTTGTGCAACTCGCCATCTGAGAGCTCACATTAACTTCAAATATTTGTGCTTCATGCTGATTTCTTACATATACATGTGGTATATGTTTAGCATTTTATTCAGTTTAAATGACATGAAAGATTTACATTTGTATATGTTTATTTGGTCATTTAAATGCTGGTGGTTTAATGCTTTATGGTTTCATAATTATGCTGGAGTTAATTATGATTATTTGCTAAAACTGCACATTCTACAACAAGAAGCAATAGAAAGAATGAAAACGGTGTAAATGTCCTTGTTGTTCTTAAGCATCATGTTTCCAAATTATGTGTGTATATGCGCCATCTCAAGATCGGCTTCAAGATAACGAGCTGCTCGCTTCATCTTCTATCGGCTCCCGATGTATATTGCTTCGATTGGTTTCCAGCGAGAGATTCTGCCAAGATGTTCTGCCGACAGGATTCTGAGCGCGATTTTCTTCTTTTGAGTAGATCGACTGAAGTTTCTTCAGTTTGGGCCAACATTCACACCATTTTAACCAAATTTGCAAAGTGCACGAAATGCATGAGAGTGTGTGGCATGGGTGCTGAACATTGGCAAGTAAGTGTTTCTGGCATTCTGGCTAACCTTCTCGAAGTCCTCGCGGCCAAGCTCGGGCTCGGTCTCGGTGTCGAGGACATGCTCGACGAGGAGGATCTCTGGGATCTTGTCGTGGAGGCGGTTCTCGATGTCCATCTTTAACTTCATGGTGGAGCTAGGGTAGGAGCATGGGCACCTGGAGCCGAGCCATGCATCTTGGTTGCACAAAAATTTTGAGGGTAGCTGATAGGGCTCAAGCATCAAGCGAACCGGTTTTTTCGGAAAAAAATTCGGCCAATTTCGGATTTTAAATCTGAATTTTTGGGATTTAAATTTTTTTAAAAAAAAATCAAATTCGAACAAAATTCAAGCAAATTCGAATTTTTTTTGGACAAAATTCATCAAAACTAAAAATTTTGGGGCTTATTTGAATCTTACCAAACTCGCTGATAATAATTTGGCATCGACAGAGAACCGCTTAAAATCGGCCGATAAGTTTTTCCCTGCCTGGAGCTTGAGCACAACGATGAGGCTGTAGATCTCATGCAGCGCCACATTGCCACCGCCCACCATTAGGCTCGGCCACACCTCTATGGCCAGCACCATCTCCACAGTCTCCTCCGTCAGGAAGAACACACACATGCTGCTACTCGCACGCAAAGCGATACAAACACATGTTAATCAAGTGATTCTTCTCGATTGCATGTCAGCAGCCCATTAATTATTCTCAAGCAGAAAGTGTTTGGAACTAATGGCATATACATCTTTTTGCATGGTGGTTTGTGTTGGAAGTAATGAAGATTTGGTTTGCTTGTCCTAGTACGAATCGGAAAGTCCCGTCATATGAGACCGAAGTTTGTAAAGTTAGGTTCTCGAGTTAGCTTTACTAGAACGAGTCCAGTAGGCACTCCAAGTCTATAGCCTTTATAAGGCCCTCGCAAGTTCTGTAATTTGTAAGTCGTGAGTTGAGAAAAGCAATAGAAAAACAAAAAGAGGAGCAGTCGCTCCCGAAACCAATCGTGTGTGTTTTCGTTTCGAGTATTGTTCATTGCCTTCGATTGGACGTGGTTGGAAGGTGACTTTGACTACACGTGCTCGAAAGAAGTTTCAACCACCTGGTTGCAAGGTTTCGACTGCATGTGGTCGTAGAAGGCTTCGACCACGTGGTCGAGAAGATTTCGACCACGCGGGTCGAGAAGGAGGTTTGACCACGATTGGTTGAAGCCGACTACGTGGTCATAGAAGGAGGTGCGACCACAATCGGGTCGAAGCTTTAATTACCTAGTCGAAGGAAGTTCGACTGCCATAGGTTAGTCTTCACGCGGGTATCGAGCACTAGCTCGATCCTCTAGTTCGAGACAATGACACTTGCCATCCAAAGACAGCGACGAGGGGAGAGCGACAGATACCGCACTCAATGCCCGGCGTCGACGACGCTTCAACTACACCACATGGGCGATCAAGATGGAGGCGATCATGGATGCCCATATATCGGGAAATAATCAAACCAACTACCTGAGTGGTCAGGACGAGAAGAAGAACAAATCAGGGAGAGCATTCATCTTGCAGGTTGTCCCCGAAGATGTCCTCCTGTAGATCGCAAATAAGAAATTTGCAAAGGATGTTTGGAACTATTTGAAGACTCGCTACATTGGTGCAGATCGTGTGAAGAAGGCACACTTGTTGTAACATCCCAAAAATTTATAAATGCAAAAATGTGGGATTTTTAAAACTTTTTACATGGTAACTGTTGTTGTTCTTCTTGGCTGCATTTTTGAGACTTGTTTGAATTGTATTTTCTCTTCTTGCTGGTATAAGTGGTACAAAAACCAGAGTTATATACAACTCAAGTTCTATCCTTTCTTTTCCCCTTTCCCTAGCCTATTATCTTTCCTCCTATTTATCGCTCCTCCAACTACCTGGCCGCGAACTCCCTAGCCGGACCGCCCAAAGGGTCATAGCCAATGGCAACAAGGTTTTCCTCCTGCGATCGACGCAATAATGATAAAGGTACAAGTGCGCTTAGCAAATGATGTCACTAGGCCATTACTCACCACACTCAACTCCACACCGCTCAAGACTATGCGTCATGATTACATCACCCAACCACGCCTCATTGTCGAGCCGTACAAATGCATTGTAGATCTCGGCGCCGCCGCCCCATTGCTCATGTATAGCACCCGAGCCCCCGATTGCCTTTCCTCACCATTCTAGTGCTAGTCCCACCTCCTCCATCCTCAAACGAAGTTGAGCTCCGCAAGGCTTAGCTCATATTTTGGCGAAAGGCCACAATGCCGCCATCGCCATTAACACCCATCGATGAAGCTTTTCTCTCATTATATACGTCGGTTCGTATTCCAGGACCCAAGAGACGTTTCCTCTTATTTGAACCCACTCCTTGTTCACAGGAAACACCGCCGACCACGTTCTTCCTCCCCTCCGACTAGTATAGCCAAGCAGTCGAGTCGACCTCGCCGGTGGAGCATACTCCAAGGCATTTCTGCGGAACCATCTGCCTGCTCCCATGAAGTTGTCCTGAGGGTTGAGGGCTACTCATTTTTACTCAAATCATCACCACTGATTAGAGCTTCTCTCGCCGTCGTTGCCCACCACCGCTAGACCATCCCCGGCTAGCTCGTCCCCTCCACATCATATCGGTACATTCCTAGTGGCCGCTAGATGCTCATGCTCATTCTAGTTGGGTGGTAGCATGGCTGGAGCAACGAATACATTGTAGATGGGGTAGTCTTCACGTGTAGTCGAACCTCCTTCGACTACGCATAGTCAAATCTTCATCTAGCCACGTGATCATGTAGTCTTCACGTGTAGTCAAACCACCTTCGACTACAAGTAGTCGAACCTCCTTCGACTACGCATAGTCGAATTTTCTTCTAGCCACGTGATCGTGTAGTCAAACCTCCTTCAGCTACTAGTCGAACCTCCTTTGGCTACGCATTATCGAATCTTCATCCAGCCACGTGATCGTGTAGTCTTCACGTGTAGTCAAACCTCCTTCAACTACACATAGTCGAATCTTCTTTCAGCCACGTGATCGTGTAGTCAAACCTCGTTCGGCTACTAGTCGAACCTCCTTCGACTATGCACACGAATCTTCTTCCAGCCATGTGATCGGGTAGTCTTCACGTGTAATCAAACCTCCTTCGATTACACATAGTCGAACCTCCTTCGACTACGTATAGTCGAATCTTCTCTCAACCACGTGATAGTGTAGTCTCCAAGCGTAGGCGAACTTCCTTCGACCACACATAGGTGGACCTCCTTCGACTACACGTAGTCGAAACTACTTCCGACCAGATAGTCGAACCTCCTTCCAACCAGGTAGTTGAACCTCCTCTTGCATAGAGTGTAGTCGAATCTCCTTCCAACCAGGTAGTCGAGCCTCCTTTGTGTACGCCTAGTCGAACCTCCTTCGACTACACGCAGTCGAAAGTCCTTCTAACTAGATCATCGAACCGTCCTCCACCTAGAATGTAGTCGAACCTCCTTCCGACCGGTAGTCAAACTCATCGACCACTCGCTTTTGACCACTCGAGTTCGATCACTCGCTTTCTACCATTGAGTCTCCACCACTGGCTTCGATCCATCGAAGTCTCGACCACTTATTCGCCACTCAATTTCGACCACTCCATATGTCCGAGGTCGTCCACCGAAAATGTGCACGTACTAAATAGTTCCTTTATTTTATTACGATCTTCATTATAGTATTTCACTAGATCCCTAGTTGTTGTCTGTCTAGAAACGGAAGAAAATCTAGGATTATGCGCAGTCCTAATGTAATTTTGAAAAGAAGCAGACTCGCCAAAGCCTAACGGTAAATCCTCAGAAGCAATTAAACGACAGAGAGATTGGCAGACTATCTGAGGATCTAGTCCCAGCTAGATACCGTACCGTCGGGGTTGTGTTGCAGCTACGTCTGCCTCATCACCAATCCTTGCTTGGTTCGATATCTTGTAGCATGTCTAAGCAAGTGCCTCGTTCTACATATAGACTTTGCAGACAATTCATGGCGATAAATTTTACAAATAGCATATGGTACCTCATTTCTCGCTACGTCTTGCTTGGTTGTTGTCGAAATTCTCCCACACTCCCGATGTAGATGGTCTCGACCTTTGCTCGTTGCCATCGTGGAGCTCGATGACGAACTCCGCCTTGCTCCTCCAGTTGGTTTGGAGGCAATGCCTCCATGGACGCAATTTCTCCGAGAAAGTCTCAGAATCAACAAGAGCAAAGTCGTGCAGTAAGGATCGCCCATAATCTAAAATCGCAAAATCGAAACTAACACTATTACTACTTTCATCTTAGCATAACAAGAACTAACAATAAAAGTATTACAAAAATGGTATTGTACCTCTTTTCACGACTTGTCGCTAAAAAATTGAAATTTCCAAATTTTGGCACAATGTTTTTTGAATTTTGCCAAATTAGCTCAATACGGATTTGAATTTGCACAACATAATTTCAAAGAGAGAATGGAGAATGAAGGGTACATCGAATGAGTGGGGGTTATGGTGTCTATTTATAGAAAAAAATTCGGGATTTTTTGATTTTTTTGCTATTTTTTAAGAACCCAACGGTCAAAAACGGTAAAAAGGGCTAAAATCTCCAACGGCCATTTTTTCAGGCCATGCCGTGCCTAGGCACGGCCCACGAGCCCGCCACGGCCCACCAGCTCCCTCGCTTCTAGCCGTCCGAGTTTCGTCCCTCTTCTCCCCATGCTCGCCCGCGGCGCTCAGAGCGTGCCAAGACGCATGGGCATCGCCGCCGCCTCGTCCGCCTCGCCGCTTCGCCGCCTCGCCGCCTTCGTCTGCTCTCTCGCCGCCTCTATCGCTCTTCGCTTCGACTTGCCGCCGATCAGCAGAAGGCTCCATTGCCTGGACGGCGGTGGCTCGCCTCGTCTGAACGCCGCCATCAACCGCTTCGCCAGATCGCCATACTGCACCGCTTTCCTCGTGGCTCTCGCCTCGTCTGTGAACGGCCGTTTTTCCTTCCTAAGGCTCAAGCGCCCGCCTTCTCTCCGCCTTCCTCTCGCGCTTGCACCGGCCGTTTTTCCTCCCCGTCTCTGCCGCTTCGCTTTCTTCCTCCACATCACCAGTGTGGCGCTACCGTTTCTAGGCCGTTGGGCGCTGCCGTGCTCGTTCGGTCATGTTGTTCTGCACGGTTTTCAAGATCGTTTGTGTCATGCCAGCCGCCCACCGTGCAGGTGGTGGCGCCGCATGCATGGCTCGGTTCCTTGCCTTGCTAGCACGCCCATAGCATTAGCGGGCCGCCTCACCGTGTCGCGGTTTCAGGTCGCCCGTAGAGGGCTCGGCCTATTTGGCCAGCTCTACCCTATATCCATGACTGGTGAAACATGGTTATCAATCAATACATGTGCTGGTCGATAAGTCACTAGTGTTCCGACCAATGACATCCTACCAAAGATACTTTTAGAACGATATCATACAAGTTAAAAGATCTTCACCAACAAGTCACATACTTGTTAATCTCTATAACCAATGATTCATTCAAAGAACAGAATAACATTTATTCAATAACTCATAAACATAGACGTGATACAATCGTCTCTATGATTGCCTCTAGGGCATATCACCAACACGAACTTATGGTCGATGTCGATGGCAACACGTACCAGTAGTGCTATTTTTGCCATTGATGTCTCAAGAGGCTAGATTTGCTCGTGGCGAACTAGAACGTAAAACGATCGGTTCACCACTTCACCATACATAATAACATATATAATTTTGAAGTAACAATGTACTAAATAGTAATTTATACTACAAACATTGGCAAAATGTATCATCCGGCCAGGAGATTGGGGATCAACCGTGCACAACTTTTACCTGCGTAAAAGTACACGTAGTATATATGGACTAATCACTCGCTAAATTATTTTTTGACCCGTGTCCTCGTGACACCGATCATTCCATTCAGTTCCGCCACTGGATTTGCTATTATAGACATCAACTATACCATTTTAGCCAAAAACTCCGTATTAGGCCTAAGCAGTTGATCCCCGCACAAGCAGAGGAAGAAGAAAGAGCAACTGCATAACAAGGAGACGTGATAAGGTGATATCGTTGCCCAGCTGCACTTTCACGCCAGGCCACATGCAGGCCTCTCCTGGCTTAACAAATGGTCGCTTTCAGCCCATTGTTACACTGTCCAAAGCCGACAAAAGGCCGACACACGACCACGAAACCCATTCCCCGATCTCGAGTCTTAGCCACACAAGGAAAGGAGACCGCCCAAGTTGGCAACTCGCAAGATACCAGCACCATCAGATGCCGCCACGCCAGGTGTGAATGTGTGATGGACTGTCGTTGCTATGCAACGGCAGAGAAGCACAATACTGTTCTTTATCTTAACACTTCTTAGCCATAGGAACACAGACCGGAGATAGATTGCTACAGTATAATCTGAACAGTGTTTTACTATAATATTTTATCTACTAGCAGAGTGCCCATACGCTGCAAATAGAAACAAAATCTTACTTTACACGAGATGAGAGGGTAAAAGAGGAGATGGGGATAATGGAGTGGGTGAAGTGGTGACGACTAGGGTGCGAGTGGGAGTGAGACGGGGAATACAACGTGGAGGGCTCTGCAAGCGCCGAGAGATGAGGAACGGCGACGTGGACGATCGCGCGTAGAGTGGTTCTGGTGAAGGCACACGAATCAAGGCGCCACCGCTTACGCGGGCGCGGCATGGCGAGGCAGGGGAATTGGAGGAAGAAGAGCTGGGTGACGATGGCGCAGATGTGAGCAGCGGTCATGTTAAGGACGCATCATGGTTGACACCGAGACCTCAAGGCGGTTTCTTTTTTTTTTTAACGACGAGAGATGAGACGATTCTCTCACTGCACTAGGGAAACCTATTTTTTTTATTAGTTAAGGCAATGTTTCTTGTGTAGTGATCTGCTATAGAAAACTACTACGTTGCTAGTGATCTCTGTTCTTACATCTGAAATTACTATTTGCGCGGTGCTCCTCTGCATGACACAGCATGTCGCCATGGTTCGGATCCGTGCGTGACACAGCATGTCGCCATGGTCCGGATCCGTGCGTGACACAGCATGTCGCCATGGTCGGCGAACGTGCCGGGAGTGTGCCCTCTTTCGCCGACTCCCGGGCCCGACGGGACCCCGGCCGCGTGCGCTCGCCACCCGATTGGTCGGGGGAGGGTGGCCGGGTATAAAGCGAGTGGCTCGCCTCCTCGCCCCCAGCCGTGTCTCCCAACTGAGTCAACTCAACAGCAACCAAGCGCTGCGCTGCTGCGGTGGGGGCCCCAGCCAGTAGGCAGGATGCAGTCGCTGCAGGACAAGGCGTCGGAGTGGAGCGGCGTGGCGGCCGGAGACGCCTTCGCCGTCGACGACAGCAACATCTTTGAGGCGCTCGGCGGCACCCCGCAGCCCTTCGTCGACCTCTCCACCAACTTCTACACCAGGTTCCCCGCCGCCCCAAGCCCCCAAACCTTTTTAATCTGTTGATTGCTTTCTCCCGTCTGCTCTGATCTAAGTTTTTTTTTCCTTCCCCGATTTGTTTTCTGATTTTATGGCTGCGGTTAAATTAAACGAAACAGGGTTTATGAGGACGAGGAGGAGTGGTTCCGTGAGATCTTCGCGGGGTCGAGGAAGGAGGACGCGATCCGGAACCAGTACGAGTTCTTTGTGCAGCGCATGGGCGGCCCGCCTCTCTTCTCCCAGAGGAGAGGTAACTTGACTCCGCGTCTCCCAACTGTAAAGCCCTGTGTAATTTAGGACATGTCACATGTGGTAATCCTGCCATCCTGGGGTGTTTAGAGAGCAAATTATGGTTACATCAACTAATTATTGGGTAAGGAGGATAGAAGGGAGGATTAATCTCTGATGATATTTGTTCGATTTGTGGGGAGTTTTAGCTGGGACGATGAATCTTTGCATGTATCTCCTTATACAGCCAATTGTGTTTCTGATTCCGAATTAAAGCTGAGAGCTGAAAGAGTGAAAATTAGCTGGTTGGTCAGTCTTACAAATGGAGGTACAATCTGGGTCTCCAATTGAAGCCCCAAAGGCCAAAACATCCATGTTGATCTTTCTGCAGAATGTGAACTTGCCATTCAAGATCATGCTTACATTGAATCGTATGGACCTCCTGAGTAGAAATGTTCTCGCTGGTCCCTAGTAGCTTTCACGTCTAGAATGAAATGATCAGTATTTGGAAACTCTGCTTGATGAGGAAGTATTCCTTGTTAACCAAAACTTTTAGTCAAGACAAGATGTATGTAGAATTCAGCTCCTTTATGTAGAATTCATCTCCTTTTGATTTACATTTGAGGTCATCCTTCTTCAGCACCACTGCTATCTTGATAGATAGCAGCGCATTTCAGTAACCGTAGTATTCCTTCTGGTGATCCTATTCTTTCACCATAGTTATGGGAAAGAACTGTTGAGTGTTTCATGCCTGGACTTATAGGCTAGTGCTCTGTTCATTCATCAACTGACTGCCTAGTGCCTACTGATCTATCATTCATCTGATGAGAGTGGATTAAGATTATTGCTTGGTTTTTGTCAGGGGACTGGCTTTATCTGTGACATATGTTGTCTGGCTTTATCTGTGA